>SWDC01000152.1:10241759-10411231 GCA_004919715.1 Linderniella brevidens
GTTTCTCTCCTAGCGAATTCTCTCTCCCAAACTAATACCTAAAAAATCGTCGTTGACCAATTTTCCCCCTTTTTGACCCATAATTGATTTTCCATCGTCTACCTGCCTTGACCACTGTTCGAGGGCGAATTACGGCCTCCATCGCTCGGGATCAGACGGCGATTGGAGGGCTTTTTGGAGCGAGATTGCTGCCTTTTCTCTAACTTTCATATGTTGACGGAGGCGTCTCCTTCCGTGGGGGTTGCGGCGATTGCTGAGGTCGTGGGTGCTGACCGACAAGAAACGGTCACACAAGGAGCCCCGACCATGCCGGATTTGGAAGCGTTAAGTGCGCTTATCCGGCTTTTGCGGCTGCGTTTGATAGTGAGCGATTAGGGCACTAATGAGCCAAGTGCAGGGGCCGGTGTGTGACTATGATACCGCGCGATTTGGCTGGGGCAGAGGTCGGGGAAATTACTCACAGAAGCGCGGGGGCCTAGGGCAATGAGCGGGTCACCTAATCGGCGTGAGGAGGCCTGTGTCGATTAGAGGAATTCTACGCCATAATCCGCGGGTTTTTTCGCCGAAGGCCTGATTCACCTATGCCGGCGAGGGCTCTGTTGGCGCGGTGTTGCGAGGATGAGTCCCTGGCTCAGGATGGTGATAATGTTGATGAGGAGATTGTAGTTGATAATCGGCAGAGACAGACAGGTGACCACGGCGAAGACTAGGGATTCCGATTTACCAGAGTCTGGCAGTTCACAGCCGTTTCTGAAGCATCTGTGTCTATGCTACACCAACTGGATTGGTTAATTCTGGGAACCCGAATGCAGGGTCTGTTTTCTCACGACTTGGGCCCTCAATGACGAAGGCTTATGCCAAGGCAAACCTGTGTCATTTGCAGAGGCTGTACAAGGAAACAGGGCTGCTCCATCACAAAAGATGGCATTATCTTTCACCCCGCCCTCGATTGTGAATGGGGTGGCTGTGGTGCGTGCTCCATTGGAGGTGGTGCAGCGTGGCTGTGAACGATGGAAGAATACTCTCGTGGGTTATTTCCTTGGCCGTAAGCCGTATTTCCCTTTCGTGGAGAGTTACTTCAGATCGATTTGGAAGGGTTGGCAGAGGTTCGTACGACTGTTAATGGTTTTTTCATGTTTAGTTTTGAGTCGGATGGTGGAAGGACTGCGGTTTTAGAGGTGGACCTTGGCTTATGCAAGGCCAGCCGTTATTCCTTGAACCTTGGCGACCACGCATGACTTTTAGCGCAAGGAGGTGGTGGAGCTGCCATTATGGGTCAAGCTATGGATGTTTCCATCTGACCTTTGGACACAAGAGGGGCTGGGGCTAGTTGCAAGTGCGGTGGGAAGGCCATTGTATGCAGACAGAATCACGGCGACGGGGAAAGACTTGATTATGCCCGGTCTGTGTAATGAAGAAATTGTCTGAGCCATTTTGAGACTTTTGATGTGTTGCTTCAAGGTGAGGAAGGGAAGCGGATGTGAAAGTACCTATACGGTGGAGTTTGATTGGAGACCATCTAAATGTGATCATTGTTCATCATGGGCACATGGGGCAGCCCTTTGCCCACAGCGACCGAAGAAGATGGCAGCAGGGACGTCAAAACCTCATCGCCAATATGAGGGAGCGAGTGAAGGCATGGAAGGCCAAAGGTGGCAACCCAAAGCAGGAGCTGTTTTGTCACTGGGCAACGCACAGCCCAGCCCCGTAATAGGTCCCGTTCTCGTTATGATAGAGGCGGGGTCAGGGGCAGGGACCTTGGAGCACAACAGCCGGATAGCGTATGTAAGATAGGGGGAGCCTTACATGCCCACATGAAGAATGGCAACAGGTGGGAGCCAAAGGAAAAGCCGTTATGGTGTGGGCTGCGAATGCTGGAACTGAACGACAACCTGAAAGAGCTGAAACATCTCGTCCTCCAGAAGCAGCCGAGCCTCTTTCTGGGGTGCAGAACCGTTTTGACCTTCTTCGGGATGTACCTGAAGATAGGATTTACACCTCATTTACGGGCCCTAAAGCAAACGCAGCCCGTAACAGGGTGCTTTATGTTAGCTGTTGGAGCATGGAATGTACGTGGTCTTAATAAGCAAACCACAGGAGTGCGGTGCGGGAGTTGATATCGCGAGAGGGGTTGTGTATGATGGGGCTGCTAGAAACGAGAGTGGCGGCATCTAATGAGGGTTTTATTTCGAGTAGCATTCGTCTCATTGGCGATGGTTCTCTGATTATGAGAAGGGCCATCGTCACGCATATGGGTGGGTTGGGATCCCTTTGTTTTGAATGTGGATGTCCTGGGTTCTCAGCCCAAGCTGTACATTGTCGAGTGAAGTCGGCATATACGGGGGATCATTTACGTGTCTTTGCTTATGGGAAGTCCAGGAGGGAGGAGAGAAGGCCATTATGGGGGGATTGACTACCATGGCAGCGACTCGAGTGGCGGATGCATGGATCGTATTGGGGGATTTCAATGCTATTTTGCACGCGGGTGAGGGTCGTGGTGGTTCGGCATCTAAGCATGATATGGAGGAATTCCAAGAGTGCCTGGTTAATGCTGATTTGGTGACGATACCTACGATGGGCCAGGTATTCACGTGGTATAATCAACAGAGATCTGATGCTGGGGGTTTGGAGGAGATTGGCCGTATACTAGGAATCCTCAATGGTTTGCCCGGTTTACGAACTCCTTCTGTCGGTGTGGGCTACCAGCAACTTCGGATCACTCCCCTGTGTTTTTGGGAAATACTACGACACGACAGCATAAGGCAACATTTCGCTTTGACAATTTTCTGGCGAAAGATCCGGCCTTCTTAGGTATTGTTCAGAATGTCTGGAACACTCCTTTACATGGCTATCCTATGTTCGTGTTGGTGAGGAGGCTTAGATGTTGAAACCCATACTGATGAGACTGCGAAGATCGAAGGGAGACTTGACGGCGAATGTCACAGAAGCAAAGCATTTCCTTGATATTGCACAGGATTTTGCGTCACGGTTCCCTGAGGAGGACTCTTTCTATGAGCTGGAAAGGCTGTGTCGTGTGGTTTATGCCAAAGCAGTGGAGATGGAGCAATCGGCGTTATCGCAACGGGCCAAGATTGCATGGCTGAAGGATGGGGACCAGTGCTCATCTTATTTCTTTCGTCGAGTTGCCATGAGGCGAGCTTCCAACCGTATCTGGTCCCTTGAGAATGCCAATGGCGATCTCATTGAAGAACCATCTCAGGTGGAAGCTGAAATGATTGGGTTCTATCAGGACCTATTGGGCAGTCTGCCCATGTACTCCGATCGATTCGTCCTGTTGACGTGCAGAGAGCTGTGACGAGTACGCTTTCCCCAGCGGACGCTGCATCCATGATCACTAAGGTGACTGCCACTGAAGTGCGTGAGGCGCTTTTCTCTATGGGATGAGAAGGCGCCAGGACCTGACGGGTACACGGTAGCATTTTTTTCGAGCTGCGTGGGGATTGTTGGAGATGAGGTGGTGAAGGCGATCCAAGATTTCTTCAAAACGGGCAGAATACTGAAGGGACTAAATAGCACCCTCATCACGTTAATCCCGAAGCGAGAAACACCTCGGCGTGCAACGGAGTTCCGACCCATTTCCTGTTGCAATGTAGTATATAAGGTGATTTCCAAGATTTTAGCCAATCGACTAAAGGGGCATCTCGCTACTTTGGTACATGGCTCACAGACAGCATTTATCCCAGGGACGGATCAGCGATAACGTGTTATTGGCGCAGGAGCTATGCCTTGGGTACAAGTCTAAGGGCCGGCCACCGCGTGCTATGTTCAAGATTGACCTGGCCAAGGCGTACGACAAGGTCGAATGGGAGTTTTTGCTTGCTGTCTTAGGGGCTATGGGTTTTCATCCTACTTACATTGGATGGATTCGAGCGTGCCTGACAACAACGGCCTTTTCGCTAAATCTGAATGGTAAGGTGGTTGGTTTTTTCCAAGGCAAGAGGGGTATTCGACAGGGGACCCCATATCCCCCTATCTATTTACACTAGTGATGGAGGTCCTCCACGGACTTCTCAAGGTTGGCATTATGGAGGAGCCGCGCTTCAAATATCATTGGCGTTGCGAGACAATTGGCATGGTGTCGTTAGCATTTGCGGATGACCTCTTGCTTTTCAGCCACGCGGATGTCATTTCAGTTGGGGTGTTAAGAAAGCTTTGGGTGAATTTGCCCGGTTGTCAGGGTTGATCCCTAACCCTGACAAGAGTGAAATGTTTATTCGAGGCGGGCTGAAAGCTTGAGTGCACAGATTCCTGCACTCATGGGTTATCGAGTGGGGCAGTTGCCGGTGCGATACTTAGGAGTGCCTCTCGTTACTACTCGCTTGACGATTGGAGACTGTGCTCCTCTTCTACAGAAAGTGGACCAGCGGTTGGGATCATGGCTCAATCTGTCTTTATCTTATGCGGGCCGACTGCAGCTAGTTAAATCGGTCTTGCAGGCGCTTCATGCCTACTGGTCAGGTATGTTCTTGTTACCTAAGGGAGTTATCCGAGCGTTGGAGGCGCGTTTTAGGAAATTTTGTGGAGAGGTACATCACCTAAGGTGGCATGGGAGGTTTTATGTTTACCAGTTACTGAAGGGGGATTGGGCCTGAGGTCTATTTCTGTCGACAACAAGGTTCTCTTTCTGAAGCACTTGTGGAGTGTACTTACCAAGTCCCCGGATTCGATTTGGGTCGAATGGCTCTATAGGACGCGGTTGTATTCTCGATCACTATGGGATTTACCGGTCTCGACGAATGATGCTTGGAGCTGGAGAAAGCTGATGCAGTTACGCCCTTTAATCAGGTTATGATTACATTTCGCATTGGTGATGGTTCTACGATCTGGCTATGAAGGATCCTTTTGCTATCTACGTCGCTGTTGGAGAGATTTCCTAGGGGCCCTATTGCGATGGGGCTACATATTGATTCACGATTGAGTCTAGTCCTTAATTCGCAGGGGTGGAATTGGCCAGGACAAGGGGAGGTGGAGTATCTTGAGATTAGCCGCCTCTTACCTAATGTGGTTCGTGGGGATCAGGATGGTGTTTGGTGGACGGGTTCGCCGAATGGATCTATGACTGCTTCTTTGGCTCACAACGCGTTGCGCTACAGGAGGCCCCCTGTGGGTTGGGCAGTATTATTTGGAGGACCGTTGAAGATTCCACGACATGAATTTATTTTATATCTGGGATTACAGGATCGGCTCTCGACTAGGGACAAACCGTGGATTGCTCAGAGGGCGGGAACCCAAGCTTGTGTCCTCTGTGAGGAGTTGCATTACGAGACTGTCCAACATCTATTCTTTGATTGTCCTTTTTCACGACAATGTCTTCGTCTCTTGCGCCATCGGATTCGTTGGATCTGGCCTTATCGGGATTGGACTACGGGCATTCGGTGGGCGGCCGTCCGCTGGCGAAAGAAGCATCTTCTCCATGCAGCATCTCGTCATATTCTAGCATCCCTTGTCTACAATATTGGCAAGCAAGGAACAGGCGATGGAAGGAGGGATCTATCACGACTCCACAACGGCTTGTGGGGTGTGTTCTTGCCTTGGCTATCACGCGTATTAGTGGTACATCCATGAAGTATGTACTTCATCGGGCGGCTATACGCCGATTATGGCGTGTGGGTTGGTAGGATTGGTTTTTGATTGTTTGATTGGATGTTTTTGTTGTTGATTGTTGATAGGGTCATTGGTTGATTGGTTGATTGGTTATTCATTCATTGTTGTTACCAGTAGTCTGTTACTGGTTGGTAGAGGAGTTTTTCTCCTGTTCATTTGTACATTTTTTACGATCTATATACATGGGACTTTACACCAAAAAAAAAAGATTGGTCAACAAGGCATTCGACTGTTCAACAAGGCATTCGACTTGGTCAACGAGTCATTCGACTTGTTCAACAAGACATTACTTTGTGAACAAGGCATGCAACTTGTTCAACAAGGTATTACTTGGTCAACAATGCATTCTACTTATGCAATGATTCAACTTAAGCTTTCTCTCTCTAACATCTCTCTAGCGATTTTCTCTCTCATTTTTTTCCCTTGAATTTCAAACGTCAGGCCCCTCTCTTCCCGCCGGCGAGCCCCTCCACCTCTTCCGCAACCATCTCCTGGTCCGGCGAGGGTTGCTCACGTGGTCCTCCATCGCGGGCTCAACGGTGTTTGGAGGCCCCCACTTTTGGTTCCCGGCCCGAGTACTTCCCCCACCACCCGTTGCTGCCGCTTTCTTCCCAACGTTCTCCGCCGTTGCCGCGACCGACCGCATCTCCAACGCCGGATCCGGACAGCGCCCGGAGGTGTTCCGACGAGACTACGTACCAAGGCTTTTCACCTACCGCTTCCGTGACCCTTCATCTTCCTCCACGCCGCTGCTGCCGCGACCTTTCCAGCTTTCTCCACCGCTGCCGCGCGCGGCCGCAACTCCACCGTCGGGTTCAGACGGCGCTAGGAGGTGTCCCGGCGAGTTTCATACCGAGACTCTTCACCTACCGCTTCCGTGACTCTTCATCTTCCTTCACGCCGCTGCCGCCGCGAGCTTCCCAACGTTCTCCGCCGCTGCCGCGCGTGGTCGCATCTCCACCGCCGGGTCCAGACGGCTTTCGGAGGTGCTCCGGCGAGATTTGTACCGAGGCTCTTCACCTACCGCTTCCGTGACCTTTCATCTTCCTTCACGGCATCCGCGGCCCGCTTCTGTTTCGCGACTTTTCATCCACCTTGCGCGTTCATGGCATCCTCTTCATCCTCTTCCTCATTTTGTGGCTCCACTATGGCGGGTCTTTTCTCCTCAACGATGGCAACGGGAGGTTCCGAGGTTACCACCGCTCTCTCGGCAAATTTCCCCGACTTTGACGCGGACTTCAAAGGCGAGGCGTTTCACGAGCTCTTCCGCCGTGTTCTCGGGATTGAATCAATGCTTGCATCAAAAGCTAAGGTGGGACCCTATACGGACGTTGCTTCGCGATCGGAAGAGTCCGCCTCCCTCGTGGCCGTTCCCGCTGCATCTTCGGGAATTCCCGACGTTCCCGACGTTCACATGAGCCTTGCGTCTTCCCAACATATTGATTTGGAGACTCCGAAGACTTCCTCCGTTGAAGCCCCGACTGTTCGTGTTGATGCAAGGCTTTCGGAAGTTCCCTTACCGGCCTTGACGAACCCTCAACATCGGGAGGGGGCCGCGAGGAAGGTGCCCTCTCATGGGTCGAACCCGGTTGTTAGGGCTGTTCGTATCCTTCCTCGTCGTGGGATCGTTATCTCTCAACCTCTCCGTGATGAGCCCGCGTGAATTCCATGGGCAAGAGTCGGCCGGGCACCCCGCCACCCTCTAAGACCGGAGTGGACCGCGAGGCTAAGGCCGGAGTGGACTGCGGGGCTGTGGGTCATGGTGCCGCCCCGAGTGTCAAACCTCTGGAGTTAACGGAGAACATCGAGAGGGCTGCCCCCTCTTTGGCTAGCCCGAACGGCGAGAAGAAGTCCTTCGTGGCAGCCCTTCATGGGAGCACACGCAAACTTTGGGACGGCAGCGCATTCCTCTTGCTTACACCCCGCCGGAGGTCGTGGACGGCGTTGCTGTGGTTTGCCCGCGTGGGAGGTGGCATGCAAAGGAATGGCGCGTTGGAGCCATACCCTTGTTGGGTACTTTCTCGGGAAACGGCCGTACTTCCCCTTTGTTGAGAAATATTTCCGAGCTACTGGGACTGGAGTGGTGGAGGTTCGGGCCTCTATTAACGGATTCTTCAAGTTCCGTTTCCAGTCGGAGGAGGCCATGAACGCTGTGTTGGAGGGCGGTCCGTGGCTTTTGCATGGCAGCCTCTCTTTCTTGAGGCATGGAAGCCTGGGATGTCCTTCAAAAAGAAGGAACATGACGAAGTTCCGTTATGGATCAAGTTGTGGAATATTCCGGGAGAATTCTGGACTCCCGAGGGTTTAGGAATCATTGCAAGTGCTGTGGGCCAGCCGCTTTTTGCTGATTCGGCTACGAATCGCACTGCCCGGATTGACTTTGCTCGGGTTTGTTCTGAAGAACCTGAAGGACGACTTCATTGATCGCTTCACCATCCGTCTCCCTAAAGAAGGAGGAGGATCGGCGGGGGCTGTTACGGTTCTCGTTGAGTACGAGTGGAGGCCGACTATGTGTGAAGAATGTAAGTCTTGGAGCCATACCAAGACTAAATGCCCACGGATCGTTCAGCCCATTTTGGCGCGTGCCCCTAACCCGCCGAGGAAGATTGACGTGGCTGCCCCGTCTGCTGCCCCGATGGCTGCTCCGGCCGCTTCCCAAACCAAGGCTACCCCCACTACGCTAACGGCCCTACAGGCCAAGGATGCATGGAAAAAGCCGAAGCAGCGGAAGAAGGGGAAGGCGGTGATGGTTACCTCAGCTAAGGAGGTGGAGGCAACCCCGTCTCCTCGGGGTGGAGGAGGTAGTGCCGCGGTTGCCCAGGCTCATCGGGACAGTGTTGTGAGTGATGGTGGGGGACTGATCGCCCCGTCTCCTCTGCGTGGCTGGTAGTGGGGCTAATGAAAAATCTTCCTCCCAACCCGTGGAGGAATTCTGTAACCACTTTCATGTCCTTCAGAGTCTGAACGAGGACTCTCCTTCTTCTATGGGCCCTGAATATGCAGCCCGCTCCGGTGTTTCCTTATGATTCCGACAGGTGTATGGAATGTGAGGGGTCTCAACAAGAGGGACCATGGGAGGCTGTTCGGGATCTTATTTCTCGGTTTGATCTTCATCTTGTGGGTCTCCTTGAGACTCGTGTCTCTTTCTCTAATGCCACTCTGCTTTCTTCTGGTATTAGAGATCGGTGGGACTGGTTCTTTGATTATGATGGCGGACCTGGAACGAGGATCTGGATTGGTTGGGACCCCAGCTTCCTCCACCTCTCCGTTTTGAGCTTTTCGGAGCAGGCGGTTCATTGCAGAGTCACTTCACTGGAGAGCAGGGGGACTGTTTTCCTCTCCTTGTCTACAGGAGTCGGAGGGATCGGAGGGATGAGCGTGTCTTGCTTTGGGAGGAGCTTGTCGTGACCTCTGCAGACCGAGTTGGTGTTCCTTGGCTCGTTCTCGGGGACTTCAACGCCATTGCTGACCTTTCTGAGGCCAAAGGGGGATCCCCCCTCTCTTCAGGATGTGACCGATCTTCGCGACTGCCTTATCCAGGCTGACCTGACCACTTTGGGATCGTCGGGCCCCTTCTTTACGTGGCATAATCAGCAGCGGGCCGAGGCGGGCATCTGGAGACGGATTGACCGCATTGTGGGCAATCCGTCGTGGTTCTCTCTCTTCCCGGATCTTCACTACCAGGCTGCCCTCCCTGCTACCTCCGATCACTCTCCTCTTGTGCTCTCGGTTGCCAGGACGGGACGTCGGAATGCCCATTTCAGGTTCGATAACCTCCTCACGAAGGACCCGGCCTTCTTGGGGGTTGTGGAGCAGGTTTGGGCCTCCCGCCTCAGGGTTTTCCCATGTATTCGCTTGTTCGCCGTCTGAAGTCACTTAAGCCCCGTCTTAAGGAGCTTCGGCGCGCTAAGGGCGATTTGAGTCGGAACGTGTTGGAGGCTAGGGAGTTTCTGGATCTCAGCCAATCTTTCACGGCTCGTTACCCTGACGAGCCTCTCTTTCACGAGTTCGAACGTATCTGCCGAATGATCTTCTCTCGTGCTATGGAGATGGAGCACTCTTACCTTGCCCAGCGAGCCAAGCTAGCCTGGCTCAAGGATGGCGATCAATGCTCCTCCTTATTTTTTAAGAAGGTGGCAATCCATCGTTGTGGTAATCGTATTCTCTCTCTTGAGAATGCGGATGGCCAGTTGATTGAGGGGTCTGGCCCTATCCGTGACGAGCTGATTCGCTTCTACCAGGATCTTCTGGGCCAGTGCGGTAGATCTGCTCCTGTGTGTGCTGCGGACGTGGAGAGCTTCATCACGCATACTTTGTCTCGGGATCAGGCGGATGGAATGATCTCGAGAGTTTCAGACGTGGAGATTCGTGATGTTATTTTCGCTATGGATGACGAAAAGGCCCCTGGCCCTGATGGCTATACGGCTGCCTTCTTCAAGGCGACGTGGGGAATCCTGGGTGCTGATGTCACTCGTGCTGTGGAGGACTTCTTTCGGACGGGTCATCTTCTTCGGGGCGTCAACAGTACTCTCATCAGCCTCATCCCTAAGGGGGCTTCTTCTAGACGTGCTTCCGACTTTAGGCCAATCTCTTGCTGCAATGTCCTGTATAAGGTCATTGCAAAGATTTTGGCCAATCGGCTCAGATCTGCCCTTCCTGGCCTCGTCCATCCGGTTCAGACGGCTTTCATCCCGGGCAGACGCATCAGCGATAACATTCTGTTAGCTCAAGAGATTTGCAGGGGCTACCAGAACCAGAGTCTCCCACCCCGTTCTGCCATCAAGGTCGACCTTGCGAAGGCATTTGATAAGGTGGATTGGAGCTTTGTTATCGCTACTCTTCAGGCCATGAGGTTCCACCCTCTCTTCATCCATTGGATCAAGGAATGCATCACTTCTACTGCCTTCTCCGTTTGCATCAACGGAGCGCCGGAAGGTTTTTTTGCGGGTAAGCGGGGCCTCCGCCAAGGCGACCCCCTCTCTCCTTACCTGTTCGTTTTAGTCATGGAGGTGCTTCATGGGATTCTTTCATCCCGCATCCAGTCCGCTCCCGGATTCCGATACCATTGGAGATGTGAGACGAGTAAGCTGGCCATGCTGTCTTTTGCTGACGATCTGCTGCTTTTGTGTCACGCTGATGCCTGCTCTGTTTGGACCCTCCGTGATGCTCTTGATACCTTCGGCTCTTTGTCGGGTCTCCTCCCTAACCCGGCTAAAAGTGAGATGTTTCTTTCCAAAAGGGCTGAGCCTCTTTCGGGACAGCTTCTGAGTATCATGGGCTTCTCCCGTGGCCAGCTCCCTGTCCGCTACCTTGGAGTTCCTTTGATCCACTCCCGTCTCAGACTGGAGGACTGCACCCCTCTGCTTCAGTCTATGGATAGACGGCTTGGATCCTGGCTGAACCGTTCCCTCTCGTATGCCGGTCGCTTGCAGCTCATTAAGTCTGTCCTCTCTGCCATGCAGGTCTATTGGGCTGGGGTCTTCCTCCTCCCGAAAGGAGTGATCAAGGCCTTGGAGTCTCGCTTTCGAAGGTTTCTATGGGATGGATCTCCGGCTAAGGTAGCTTGGGATGACGTCTGCAAGCCTGTGGAAGAAGGAGGTCTTGGCGTTCGATCTCTCTTGATCGACAATCAGGCTCTCCTCTTCCATCACCTCTGGAACATTGTCTCTCGTGACCCTGACTCGATTTGGGTCCAGTGGCTTTATGCCACTAAGCTCAGGGACCGCTCTTTCTGGGATGTTCAGCCCAACTCTTCGGACGCTTGGAGCTGGCGTAAGCTGCTCCACCTCAGAGGTACCTTCCGTTCCCTTTTCTCCTTTCGTATTGGAAATGGGAACTCTCTTTCGCTCTGGAAGGACCCTTGGCTGTCTGATACCCCTATCATTGAGAGATTCCCGAGGGGGCCTTTGGTTATGGGTCTCCCTTTGGATTCCCGGCTCTCTGCTGTTGTGACGAATGCTGGATGGACCTGGCCTGCCCAGCAGTCGGTGGAGTTTCTTCTGCTTCAGCCCCTTCTTCCTGCTGTGGACCCCTCTGCTGCTGACTCCATTTGTTGGAAGGTGGCTCCGGATGGGAAGTTCTCTGTTAGGAGTGCTCGTGAGGCTATCCGGACCCACTCTCCGAGGATTGCTTTGGGCTTCTCTGTTTGGGGGCCCTTTTCGGGTCCCTAGACATGAATTTCTTCTGTGGCTTGCTATTCGTGAAAGGTTGGCGACTAGGGACCGTGCTTGGGTGATGGTTCGTTCGGGTTCGGATGCTTGCTCTCTTTGTGAGTCTCAGAGCACGGAGACGGTCCGTCACCTCTTCTTCGAGTGCTCTTTCTCCAGGAGATGCATTCTCTTACTGAGAAGGAAGACCCATTGGAGGTGGCCGCATCGGGATTGGATTCACGGGATCGAGTGGGCCGCTGCTCGTTGGCGGAGTCATCATCTTCATAATGAGATCTCTCGTCATCTTCTCGCCTCTCTGGTCTACCATATCTGGCAAGAGAGGAATAGGCGTTGGCGGGATCAGACTCGTTGCTCCCCGGAGCGAATTGTGAGTATGGTCTTAGAGATCGCGTGCTTGAGGTTGAGCCAGGCTCCCTCCCGCTTCATTCTGCAGGCGGCCTCGCTCAGGAGGCTCTGGCGCATTGCATGGTAGTCTGCTTTTTGTTTGTTTTGTGGCTTTGTTTTGTTTTGTGGCTTTGCTTGGCTTTGTCGGCTGCTGTTGTCGATTGTTTTGCCTCGTTTGTTTGCTTCCGGTAGCTTGTTACCGATTTTCTGCGGCATGGGATTTCCCTTGGGCGCTTTTCTGTTTTCATTCAGTTTTATTTACGGGAAATTTTACCAAAAAACAATGCATTCTACTTGTAAACAATGCATTGGACTTGGTCAACAAGGCATTCGACAGGTTGAACAAGGCATTCCACTTGTTCAATAAGGTATTTAACTTGTTCACCAAGACTTTCTTCTTGGTCAACAAGGCATTTGACTTGTTCAACAAGGCAATCTACTTGGTCAACAAGGCATTCGACTTGGTCAACAAGGCATTGGACTTGGTCAACAAGGCATTCGACTTGTTCAACAAGGCATTCGACTTGTTCAACAAGGCATTCGACTTGTTCAACAAGGCATTTGAGTTGTTCAACAAGGCACTTGACTTGTTCAAAATGGCATTCGACTTGGTCAAGAAGACATTCTACTTTTTTAACAAGACATTCGACTTGTTCAATAAGGTATTTTACTTGTTCAACAAGGCATTCTACTCGGTCAACAAGGCATTCAACTTGTTAAACAAAGCATTCTACTTGGTCAACAAGGCATTCGAGTTGGTCAGCAAGGCATGACTTGGTCAACAAATCATTGGACTTGATAAACAAGGCATTCTACTTGTTCGACAAGGCGTTCGATTCGGTCAACAAGGCATTCTACTTCGTCGTTCAACAAGGCATTCGACTTGTATAACAAGACATTCGACTTTGCCAACAAGGCATTTGAGCTGTTCAATAAGGCATTCGATTTGTTCGACAATGCATTCTACTTGGTCAACAAGGCATTCGACTTGTATAACAATGCATTTGACTTGATCAACAAGGTATTTGAGCTGCTTTCAAGTTGTTCGATAATGTATTCTACTTGGTCAACAAGGCATTCGACTAGGTCAACAAGGCATTTGACTTGTTCAACAAGGCATTCGACTTAGTCCACACGACATTCGACTTGTTCAACAACGCATTCGACTTTGTCAACAAGGCATTTGAGTTGTTCAATAAGGCATTCGACATGATCAACAAGGCATTCTACTGGTCAACAACGCATTCGATTTGTTCAACAAGGCATCCTACTTATCAACAAGGCATTGGACCTTGTCAATAAGACATTCGACTTGTTGAACAAGGCATTCAACTTCTTCAACAAGGTATTTTACCTTTTCAACAAGGCGTTCTACTTGGTCAACAAGGCATTCGACTTGTTAAACAAGGCATCTACTTGGTTAACAAGGCATGAACTTGTTCAACAAGGCATTACTTGGTCAACAAGGCATTCGACTTTGTCAACAAGGCATTCTAGAGGTTTAACAAGGCATTCGACTTGTCAACAAGGATTCTACACTTAGAAAACGGCATTCGATTTGGTCAACAAGACATACAAGGCGTTTTACATTTCAACAAGGATTTTGACTAGTTCAACAAGGCATGTCTTGGTCATGAATGCATTCTACTTGTTCAACAAGGCATTCAACTTGGTCAACAAGGCATTCGACTTTGTCTACAAGGAATTCGACTTGGTCAACAAGGCATTCGACTTGTTCAACAAGGGATTACTTGTCAACAAGGCATGCAACTTGTTCAACAAGGCATTACTTGGTCAAAAAGGCATTCGACCTGTTGAACAAGGCATTCGACTTGGTCAACAAGGAATTTGAGTTGTTCAACAAGACATTCGACTTGTTCAACGAGGCATTCTACTTGGTCATCAAGGCAAGACTTGGTCAACAAAGGATTCCACTTGGTCAACATGGCGTTCGACTTGTTCAACAAGGCATTACTTAGTCGACAAGGCATTCGACTTGGTCAACGAGTCATTCGACTTGTTCAACAAGGCATTACTTTGTGAACAAGGCATGCAACTTGTTCAACAAGGCATTACTTGGTCAACGAGGCATTCTACCTGTAAACAATGCATTGGACTTGGTCAACAAGGCATTCGACAAGTTGAACAAGGCATTCGACTTGTTCAACAAGGTATTTGACTTGTTCAACAAGGTATTTGACTTGTTCAACAAGGCTTTCTTCTTGGTCAACAAGGCATTCTACTTGTTCAACAAGACATTCAACTTGGTGAACAAGGCATTACTTGTTCAACAATGCATTCCACTTGGTCTACAAGGCATTTGAGTTGTTCAACAAGACATTCGATTTGTTCAAAAAGGCATTTGAATTGGTCAAGAAGAGATTCTACTTTTTTAACAAGACATTCGATTTGTTCAACAAGGTATTGGACTTGTTCAACAAGGCATTCTATTCGGTCAACAAGGCATTCTACTCGGTCAACAAGGCATTCGACTTGCTCAACAAGGCATTATACTTGGTCAACAATGCATTCGACTTGGTTAACAAGGCATTGGACTCGATAAACAAAGCATTATACTTGGTGAACAAGACATTCTACATGTTCAACAAAGCGATCGATTCGGTCAACAAGGCATTCGACTTGTATAACAAGGCATTTGACTTGGTCAACAAGGCATGTGAGATGTTCAATAAGGCATTCGACTTGTTCGACAATACATTCTACTTGGTCAACAAGGCATTCGACTGGTTCAACAAGACATTTGACTTGGTCAACAAGGAATTCAACTTGGCCAACAGGGCATTCGACTTGTTCAACAAGGTATTCGACTTGGTGCACACGACATTCGACTTGTTCACAAGGCATTCGACTAGGTCAACAATGTATTAGAGTTGTTCAAAAAGGCATTCGACATGGTCAACAAGGCATTCTACTGGTCAACAACGCATTCGATTTGTTCAACAAGGCATTCTACTTGTCAACAAGGCATTGGACTTGGACAACAAGCCATTCGACTGGTTGAACAAGGCATTCGACTTCTTCAACAAGGTGTTTCACCTTTTCAACAAGGCATTCTACTTGGTTAACAAGGCATTCGACTTGTTCAACAAGGCATTCTACTTGGTCAACAAGGCATGACTTGGTCAATTGGGCATTACTTGTTCTACAAGGCATTCGACTTGTTCAACAAGGCATTACTTGGTCAACAAGGCATTCCACTTGGTCAACAAGGCATTCGACTTTGTCTAAAAGGAATTCGACTTGGTCAACAAGGCATTCTACGTGTTCAAAACTGCATTGGACTTGGTCAACAACGCGTACAAGTCATTCGACATGTTCAACAAGGCATTCTACTTGGTCAACAAGACATGATTTCGTCTACAAGGCATTCAACCTATTAAATAAGGCATTCGACTTGGTCAATAAGACATTTGAGTTGTTCAACAAGGCATTCGACTTGTTCAACAAGGCATTCGACTTGGTCAACAAGGCATTTGAGTTGTTCCATAAGGCATTCAACTTATTCAACGAGGCATTGTACTTGTTAAATGGGCATTTGACTTGCTCAACAAGGTATACATGACATTCTACTTGTTATATAAGGCATTCGACTTGTGTAAAAAGACATTCGACTTGTTAAAAAACGTATTTTACTTGCTCCTCAAGGCAAGACTTGGTCAACAACGGATTCCACTTGGTCAACAAGGCATTCGACTTGTTCAACAAGGCATTACTTGGTCAACAAGGCATTCGACTTGGTCAATGAGTCATTCGACTTGTTCAACAAGGCATTACTTTGTGAACAAGGCATGCAACTTGTTCAACAAGGCATTACTTGGTCAACAAGGTATTATAGTTGTAAACAATGCATTGGACTTGGTCAACAAGGCATTCGACATGTGGAACAAGGCATTCGACTTGTTCAACAAGGTATTTGACTTGTTCAACATGGCAATCTACTTGGTGAACAAGGCATTCGACTTTGTCTAAACGGAATTCGACTTGGTCAACAAGGCATTCTACTTGGTCAACAAGGCATACAAGGCATTCTACTTTGTAAACAAGGCATTCGACGTGTTCAACAAGGCATTCTACATGGTCAACAAGACATGACATCATCAACAAGGCATTCGACCTGTTAAACAAGGCAGTCGACTTTGTCAATTAGACATTTGAGTTGTTCAACAAGGCATTCGACTTGTTAAAGAAGGCATTCGACTTGGTCAAGAAGGCATTTGAGTTGTTCTACAAGGCATTCGACTTGTTCAACGAGGCATTTTACTTGTTAAAAGGGCATTCGACTTGATCAACAAGACATACATGACATTCTACTTGTTAAATAAGGCATTCCACTTGTGTAACAATGCATTCGACTTGTTCAAAAAGGCATTCTACTTGATCGTCAAGGCAAGATTTGGTCAACAAGGCATTCGACTTGTTCAACAAGGCATTACTTGGTCAAAAAGGCATTCGACTTGGTCAACGAGTCATTCCACTTGTTCAACAAGGCATTACTTTGTGAACAAGGCATGCAACTTGTTCAACAAGGCATTCTTGGTCAACAAGGCCTTATACTTGTAAACAATGCATTGGACTTGGTCAACAAGGCATTCGACATGTGGAACAAGGCATTCGACTTGTTGAAAAAGTATTTGACTTGTTCAACAAGACTTTGTTCTTTGTTAACAAGACATTTGACTTGTTCAACAAGGCAATCTACTTAGTCAAGAAGGCATTTGACTTGGTCAACAAGGCATTCGACTTGTTCAATAAGTCATTCCACTTGGTCAACAAGGCATTTGAGTCGTTCAACAAGGCATTCAACTTGTTCAAAAAGGCATTCGACTTGTTCAACAAGGCATTCTACTTGGTCAACAAGGCATTCGACTTGGTCAACAAGGCATGACTTGGTCAACAAGGCATTGGACTTGATAAACAAGGCATTGTACTTGGTCTACAAGGCATTCTACTTGTTCAACAAGGCGTTCGATTCGGTCAAAAAGGCATTCGACTTGTATAACAAGGCATTCGACTTGGTCAACAAGGCATTTGAGCTGTCTAGTAAGGCATTCGACTTGTTCGACAATGCATTCTACTTGGTCAACAAGGCATTCGACTTGTTCAACAAGGCATTCGACTTGTTCAACAAGGCATTCGACTTGGTCAACAAGGCATTGAACTTGGCCAACAGGGCATTCGACTTGGTCCACACGACATTCAACTTGGTCCACACGACATTCGACTTGTTCAACAAGGCATTCTACTAGGTCAACAAGGTATTTGAGTTGTTCAACAAGGAATTCGACATGGTCAACAAGGCATTCTACTAGTCAACAACGCATTCGATTTGTTCAACAAGGCATTTGTCAACAAGGCTTTGGACTTGGTCAACAAGACATTCGACTTGTTGAAAAAGGCATTCGACTTCTTCAACATGGTATTTCACCTTTTCAGCAAGGCGTTCTACTTTGTCAACAAGGCATTCGACTTGTTCAACAAGGCATTACTTGGTCAACAAAGCATGCAACTTTTTCAAAGAGGCATTACTTGGTCAACAAGGCATTTGAGATGTTTAACAAGACATTCGACTTGTTCAACAAGGTATGTACACTTACAAAAGGGCATTCGACTTGGTCAACAAGAGATACAAGGCGTTTTGCTTTTCAACATGGAATTTGACTAGTTCAATAAGGCATGGCTTGGTCATGAATGCATTTCACTTGTTCAACAAGACATTCGATTTGTTCAACAAGGCATTAATTGGTTAAAAAGGCATTCTACTTGGTGAACAAGGCATTCGACTTTGTCTAAACGGAATTCGACTTGGTCAACAAGGCATTATACTTGTTAAAATTGCATTTGACTTTGTCAACAAGGCATACAAGGCATTCTACTTTGTAAACAAGGCATTCGACATGTTCAACAAGGCATTCCATATGGTCAACAAGACATGACATCATCAACAAAGCATTCGACCTGTTAAACAAGGCATTCGACTTGGTCAATTAGACATTTGAGTTGTTCAACAAGGCATTCGACTTGTTAAAGAAGGCATTCGACTTGGTCAAGAAGGCATTTGAGTTGTTCTAGAAGGCATTCGACTTGTTCAACGAGGCATTTTATTTGTTAAAAGGGCATTCGACTTGCTCAACAAGGCATACATGACATTCTACTTGTTAAATAAGGCATTCGACTTGTTCAAAAAGGCATTCTACTTGGTCGTCAAGGCATGATTTGGTCAACAAGGGATTTCACTTGGTCAACAAGGCATTCGACTTGTTCAACAAGGCATTACTTGGTCAAAAAGGCATTCGACTTGGTCACCGAGTCATTCGACTTGTTCAACAAGACATTGCTTTGTGAATAAGGCATGCAACTTGTTCAACAAGGCACTACTTGGTCAACAAGGCATTCTACTTGTAAACAATGCATTGGACTTGGTCAACAAGGCATTCGACAAGTTGAACAAGGCATTCGACTTGTTCAACAACGTATTTGACTAGTTCACCAAGACTTTCTTCTTGGTCAACAAGGCATTTGACTTGTTCAACAAGGCAATCTACTTGGTCAAGAAGGCATTCGACTTGGTCAACAAGGCATTGGACTTGGTCAACAAGGCATTCAACTTGTTCAACAAGTCATTCCTCTTGGTCAACAAGGCATTTGAGTTGTTCAACAAGGCATTTGACTTGTTCAAAATGGCATTCGACTTGGTCAAGAAGACATTATACTTTTTTAACAAGACATTCGACTTATTCAACAAGGTATTTTACTTGTTCAACAAGGCATTCTACTCGGTCAACAAGGCATTCAACTTGTTAAACAAGGCATTCTACTTGGTCAACAAGGCATTCGACTTGGTGAACAAGGCATGACTTGGTCAACAAAGCATTGGACTTGATAAACAAGGCATTCTACTTGGTAAACAACGCATTCTACTTGTTCAACAAGGCGTTCGATTTGGTCAACAAGGCATTCTGCTTCGTCGTTCAACAAGTCGACTTGGTCAACAAGGCATTTGAGCTGTTCAATAAGGCATTCGACTTGTTCGACAATGCATTCTACTTGGTCAACAAGGCATTTGACTTGTATAACAATGCATTTGTCTTGATCAAGAAGGTATTTGAGCTGCTTTCAACTTGTTCGATAATGCATTCTACTTGGTCAGGCATTCGACTTGTTCAACAAGGCATTCGACTAGGTCAACAAGGCATTCAACATGGCCAACAGGGCATTTGACTTGTCCAACAAGGCATTCGACTTAGTCCACACGACATTCGACTTGTTCAACAACGCATTCGACTTTGTCAACAAGGCATTTGAGTTGTTCAATAAGGCATTCGACATGGTCAAGAAGGCATTCTACTGGTCAACAACGCATTCGATTTGTTCAACAAGGCATCCTACTTATCAACAAGGCATTGGACCTTGTCAATAAGACATTCGACTTGTTGAACAAGGCATTCGACTTCTTCAACAAGGTATTTTACCTTTTCAACAAGGCGTTCTACTTGGTCAATAAGGCATTCGACTTGTTCAACAAGGCATCTACTTGGTTAACAAGGCATGCAACTTGTTCAACAAGGCATTACTTGGTCAACAAGGCATTCGACTTTTTCAACAAGGCATTCGAGAGGTTTAACAAGGCATTCGACTTGTTCAACAAGGATTCTACACTTAGAAAAGGGCATTCGATTTGGTCAATAAGATATACAAGGTGTTTTACTTTTCAACAAGGATTTTGACTAGTTCAACAAGGCATGTCTTGGTCATGAATGCATTCAACTTGTTCAACAAGGCATGTCTTGGTCATGAATGCATTCGACTTGTTCAACAAGGCAATGTTAGGGATATGCCCTCGAATGCTATACGAGGATTGGATATGTATAGGGCATTAGCTTATTTATCATTCGATTGTCAATGTAATGAAACATTGTTTTGCGTATTAATAAAGGCATTATTCGTTTATTGGTTATATGAGTTCTTTACTTAGAATCGGGTAAAGCAATAAATGAATAAATCCAAATGTGTCGAGTTGAGTCACTGTTCTCGATGGGTACGAGAGAGGAAGGCACCAGTGAACTCTTAACTTCGAACATAAAACCTCCATAAGCCTTAGGTTTCAGTTGGGTGCTGGAAAACCAATCATGGCTTATTTGTCGATGACTTACCGTGTGCCGATATACCGCTTGGAAGCGGAAGTCATGACTTGTGATACGAGTCGAATCAAGGGATTGAATCGTTTCATGGACACTGACTCGCAGGTCGTACGATCAAACATGGCTTATTACTCAAGGAGTGTCAATGATCGACGACAAAACTATAGTAGTCTGCTTGAACCTTAGACCGAAAGGGGCTTTAACGGAGTTGACTTTGAAGTCTTGACTATCACTGGTTTCGCTAGATCCGATTTGCTATTGCATGGGTCAGCGGGACAGATGCGGTCTTGATGGATATTTGTGATTGCCGGGCTTAGACCGCCGAGTACGGATTCACAGTCTCGCAAGTAATCGAGACAAGTGTCCTATGAGAATGACGACGGAAAATTACAAAATCCTTGGCCAAGGTATTAAACTAACTCATGTTAGACATGGAGGGTAGTTTGGTAATTTGCCTCATGTCATTTTATCATAGTATCGAGTTTAGTGAGTTTGACAAATACCATGGCTCTCACTCGATCGGGACACAGCTGAAGGGTTTATAATCTATAGTTAGGTTCTCGAATGAGACTAGTTCGAAATTCGTGCTCAAGTCGGGATCTGTCCGGTACTGCGGAATTGACTAGGCACCACCGGACTCTTGGATTCCTCCCTTGCCGATTGAGTCGAACCTAGAGAGTCGGGCTTAAAAAGGATCATCAATGTGTACCGAGAAGGAGAGATTGTGTTTTGGGCCTTAACGGGCCTCGGGTCGTTATGCCACGCCTTATTGGGCCTCGGGGTCATTAAGTGGACCGAAGTCGGACTTCATATGAAACTAACTTTAAGACTTAGGCTTGGCTAAGTGCTTAGAAAGACTTGAGGGAAGAATTGGAATTCAACCCTAAGCCGAGAAATTCTAAAAATGCATTAAAGGGTATTTTTCGTAATTTACAAATATGGTAATAAAAATATTTGGAATATTATTTATTAAAACTAACATTCGAATTTATATTTTATATAAATTTCGAAATTTATTTACCATATTTGAAGAAATTTTAATATCTTAGTTAGTTTTCTATTTATAATGTTCCTTTAATAGAATTTTGAATTCAATTAGGAGAGATATTTTGGCAAGAATATCTCTCATATTTAGGAACAATTATTTCGAGATTTTAGCCTTGTTTAGGGCTGAAAATTTCGTCCTCCCCTACTATAAATAAGGGTGAGTCGTAAAAAAAAAGGGCACGGGAAGAGAATCGACGCGAAATTTCTCGACCCGAGAATCGAAACACGAACACACAAACGCAAACCACTCTCCCGAGCGACGGATCAATTCTCTCTAGCCATCTTCGGAAAATCGAAACCGTGGTACACTGCGAGGTCGGCATGACGATCTAGACGATATCCAACACGACCGCGGCCGAAGACGCAATCGACGAGGAGCTGCCACTCGCTTCAAAGGTAATCTCTCACGGGTATGACCCGCCCTATTACGTGTCAACGTGATTAGAGTTTTCGATCCGAGCTGCGAAGGAACCCGGAAAAAATTTTATTCCGTACCGTATCCCGGGGCGTTGCGTCTCGGGTACAAATCGGGTACCTTTCCCAACAGTGGTATCAGAGCCAGGGCTCGTGATCGGAATCATGACATGATTAAATCGAAATGAGGCTCGTGGGAGACGATCGAAAAGCCAACGCACTAGGCGCGTGGGGCTGCTCGATGCGTCGCTTGCCAACCCACGACCACCATACCGCTCGACGGGGTCAAAGGCACCACCGCCGAGACGCTGCGACACACAGACAGCCGCACGCGCAATCGCGCCGTGCGACGGCGTATCCGCTGCCGCGGGTTCGAGCAACGAAGACCCGAACCACCGCGCCGCTGCCTCGGGCAGCGGCACACCGCTGTCCGATGGTGGTGCCACCTCTGACGGCAGTGCCAGCGGCGCACGGTCAGCCGCGCAACCGCGCGGACAGCCGCGTACTCGCACGAAACTGCAGCCTCCGGGACACGACGGCCTCCTAGTGTTCGAATGATGAAGGGCGATTGTCGACTTCAAAGCCCATACGGAGAACCGATGATTTTTTGAAGCCACATACACATAATTCACGTAATAGGGGTAGAATATAAATAACCCGTTCGTGTGTTGCCTTGTAGTTTATTTTCCTAGGGTTTATTTACTACTTACGTGCGTGTCGATTTGTGAAATGATATTCATGCTTTATGTGCTCTTATGTGAAAAAGTTTTTTTTTTCTCCCGTTTGATAAATACTAAGTGAGAAAAGGAATTGGGTTCCTGTTTTCTATCATGCTTGAGATGTCTGGTGTTAGGGAGTTTGTACGGTTTGTTCCGAGTAAGTTGGCGCCGTACATCAAGCCCTAACATTAGCATTTTGGGTTCGTTTGACGACGCTCACCATAGCATATTTCGCCCCACGAAGCGTAAGGCAGCAAGGCGGAATTCAAATGTGCGGTTAGAGCATAAGTTGATTAGGTTGCACTTAGACAGTTATACCCAATATGCAGGGTTAGCCGTGAGGGTCACTAACTGAGACAAAGATAGTTGAAATACTCATAGGATGGGTTCGAGTGAAACTCGACTTCGATCGATTAGGCAGGCCAAATATTGCGTTAAAGGCTGAGGCATGTCTAATCGAGTCGGGGACCTCAACTCCACTATGAGACTACTCAACGAAGTTTCCGAAATTCTTAAATCGGGAGAATAGAATTTTCGAGAAAAATAGTGGGAGTCAAGCGAAACGAAAAGTCCGTGTTTGCGCTTGATGAATGATAGAATAAACCTAACTATGTGATCTTTATCTTCTGCAGAGTTATTTTCTTTCTAGTTACTGACGAATCTTTTAAACATGCTGCTTGAAAAGAACCGTTTGGTAGGACCAAACTACGTGGACTGGCTCCGTAACCTCAGGATAGTTATAGGTATGGAGTCTTTGACTTATGTCCTCGATTCCCCTACACCGCAAGTCCCAGGGACTGATGCGAGTGACGACGACCGGGCTGCGTATGTCAAGTGGCAAATAGACGAGCCAAAGGTCAAGGGCTATATACTCCTATCCATGAGCAATGAGTTGCAGCGAAGCCACTCGGAAATGGAAGTGGGCGCCATTTTGCTTCATTTGAAGGAGCTCTTTGGTGAACACTCCAGGAGTGCTCGCTACTCTTTGACAGAGCAACTGTTTCATTGCAAAATGGATGAGGGCAGCGACGTTAGAGAACATGTGCTGAAAATGATCGGTTTGATCGAGAGACTCGATGCACTCGACTTCCTCATGGACAATGGCTCCAAAACGATCTCGTGCTCCAGTCACTGCCGGCTTCTTTAATCCCTTCATTGTGAATTATAATCTGAATAGGGTCGAGATGACATTAACTGAGTTGATGAACCAGTTGTCAACGGCCCAAACTCAGATGAAAAAGATAAAGGGAAAGGAAGTGGCTCTTGTTGCGACTTATAAGACTCGGAAGTCGATTAGAAAGAAAAAGTCGGACAAGCCCATTAAGCCCAAGGGAGGAGTTTCAAAAGGCAAGGCCAAGAAAAACGTGTCTAAAGGCGCCAAGCCCACGGACAAATGCCTTCACTGCAATGAGCTCGGCCATTGGAAGCGCGATTGCCCGAAGCTAGCCGCCTCAGGTAAAGAACTTTATGTTTTAGAGACTAATTGTTCTATGACTGTGTACTCTACTTCATGGATCCTAGACTCAGGAGCTAGCGCTCACATTTGTGTTTCAAACCAGGGTCTGGAACGAAGTAGGAGGTTGGCGGATCGAGAGGTCATGATCAACGTAGGAAGCGGACATAGTGTGCCGGCGACCCACATTGGATCAAGAACTCTTGTTTTATCTAGTAGACATAAGTTATTGCTTTCTGATTGTTTAGTATTGCCCAGAGGGCTTAAGAATATTATTTCTATTCCCGTTTTGAGCGGAAACGGATATGAGTTCCGCTTTAGTAATAATATTTGCGATATTTATTTTGGAAATAAATGCGTCGGAAGTGCAACTTTACTTAACGGATTATATTATCTAAATGTCAAAGATAAAACTGAATCTGTGAACACAATTACCAACAAACGAAAATTAGAGACCAATATGAGACAATTGTGGCATCTTCGACTTGGTCATACAGGAGATCAAAAAATTCGTGAGTTGGAGAAAAATGGCATGATTAAGCCGTTGGGTTCGGACCTTATCCGACTTGCGAATCGTGTATCCTTGGAAAGATGACTAAGTCTCCCTTTACCGGAACTTTCCAAAAAGCCACAGAACTTCTCACTTTGATTCATACAGACGTTTGTAGGCCATTCGGGGAAGCGGCTCGAGGTAATTTCCACTACTTTATTACCTTCACCGACGATCATTCAAGATTTGGGAAGGTATATCTTATGAGATACAAGTCTGAAGCCCTTGATAAGTTCAAGGAATATAAGGCTTTAGTAGAAAAAAAATTGGGAATCATATAAAGACCATTCGATCTGATCGAGGTGGCGAGTACATGAGTCTCGAGTTTGACGAATTCTTGAAAGAGAACGGGATCATTTCACAGATGACACCGCCGGGAACACCACAATTAAAATGGTGTGTCCGAACACAGAAATCGAACGCTGATGGGGGGTAACGTCGGGGACGACCCCGCTACCTATAACCAGGCAATGACGGATATAGACTCCGTAAGATGGTTTGAAGCTATGCAAGTCGAAATAGATTCAATGCACGAAAATCAGGTCTGGACACTTGTTGATCTCCCCGATGGTTTTAGACCCATTGGGTGTAAGTGGATCTTCAAGAAAAAGATTGGATCAGACGGACTGGTGGATACATACAAAGCTAGGCTTGTAGCGAAAGGTTATAGTCAAAAAGAAGGAATTGACTATGAGGAAAACGTTTCGCCCGTTGCGATGATGAAGTCCATTCGGATATTACTTGCGATAGCAGCGTATAACGATTATGAGATCTGGCAGATTGGATGTGAAAACCGCGTTCTTAAATGGATACCTCAAGGAGAAAATATATATGGAACAACCAAAGGGTTTTACAGCACAAAAGGATGCTCATAAAGTATGCAAATTGAATAAGTCAATTTACGGACTTAAACAAGCCTATAGGAGCTGGAATCTTCGGTTTGATGAAGTAGTTAAAAGCTACAGATTCATAAAGAACGAAGATGAACCATGCGTCTACAGAAAAAGCAGTGAGAGCAAGATATCGTTCCTCGTATTGTACGTCAATGACATCCTTTTGATAGGAAACGATATTGGGATGCTCTCGATGGTGAAAGCATGGCTTTCGACCGAATTCTCCATGAAAGACTTGGGAGAAGCGACCTACATCCTAGGAATTCGTGTCTATAGGGATAGAACGAATAAGATGTTAGGGCTCTCCCAAACCCTATACTTAGAAAAGGTCCTGAAACGATATAACATGGACAATTCTAAGAAAGGGTTCTTACCTATGGGGCATGTGATACATCTCTCCAAAGCTATGCGTCCTCAAAGTGAGGCAGATAGAAAAGAGATGAATGGAATCCCTTATGCATTCGCAGTGGGTAGCTTGATGTACGCGATGCTTTGCACGCGACCGGACATAGCATACGCTGTGAGCGTAGTCAGTCGATTGCAAGCCAACCCGGGTAAAGAACACTGGACAGCAGTCAAAAATATCCTCAAGTATCTTAGAAGAACAAAGGATATGATGCTGGTCTATGGAAATGGAGAATTAGAAATGGAAGGATATACGGATTCGGATTTCCAGTCAGACGTGGACGACCGAAAATCCACTTCAGGTTTCGTCTTTACACTCAACGGTGGAGCAGTATCTTGGAAAAGTTCCAAGCAGAGCACAACTGCTGATTCCACCTGCGAGGCTGAGTACGTAGCCGCCTCAGAGGCAGCTAAAGAAGGAGTTTGGATGAGAAAGTTCTTGGAAGAACTGCAAGTGGTTCCGATTGCCGAAAAACCACTGCCACTGTGGTGGCGACAATAGTGGTGCAATCGCGCAAGCGAAGGAACCAAGATCTCACAGTAAATCCAAACACATAGAAAGAAAATACCACGTGTTACGTGGATTCGTTGAGAGTGGCTACATAGCCGTCCAGAAGATTGCGACTGCGGACAACGTTTCCGACCCATTCACCAAGCCTTTATCTCAGGCAGTGCTGAACAAACATCTCGAGAAGATGGGTATTAGATACAACAGCGCATGGCATTGAGTGCAAGTGGGAGACTGTTAGGGATATGCCCTCGAATGCTATACGAGGATTGGATATGTATAGGGCATTAGCTTATTTATCATTCGATTGTCAATGTAATCAAACATTGTTTTGCGTATTAATGGGCATTATTCGTTTATTGGTTATATGAGTTCTTTACTTAGCATCGGGTAAAGCAATAAATGAATAAATCCAAATGTGTCGAGTTGAGTCACTGTTCTCGATGGGTACGAGAGAGGAAGGCACCAGTGAACTCTTAACCTCGAACATAAAATCTCCATAAGCCTTAGGTTTCAGTTGGGTGCTGGAAAACCAATCATGGCTTATTTGTCGATGACTTACCGTGTGCCGATATACCGCTTGGAAGCGGAAGTCATGACTTGTGATACGAGTCGAATCAAGGGATTGAATCGTTTCATGGACACTGACTCGCAGGTCGTACAATCAAACATGGCTTATTACTCAAGGAGTGTCAATGATCGACGACAAAACTATAGTAGTCTGCTTGAACCTTAGACCGAAAGGGGCTTTGACGGAGTTGACTTTGAAGTCTTGACTATCACTGGTTTCGCTAGATCCGATTTGCTATTGCATGGGTCAGCAGGACAGATGCGGTCTTGATGGATATTTGTGATTGCCGGGCTTAGACCGCCGAGTACGGATTCACAGTCTCGCAAGTAATCGAGACAAGTGTCCTATGAGAATGACGACGGGAAATTACAAAATCCTTGGCCAAGGTATTAAACTAACTCATGTTACACATGGAGGGTAGTTTGGTAATTTGCCTCGTGTCATTTTATCATAGTATCGAGTTTAGTGAGTTTGACAAATACCATGGCTCTCACTCAATCGGGACACAGCTGAAGGGTAGTTTGGACCTTAACGGGCCTCGGGTCGTTATGCCACGCCTTATTGGGCCTCGGGGTCATTAAGTGGACCGAAGTCGGACTTCATATGAAACTAACTTTAAGACTTAGGCTTGGCTAAGTGCTTAGAAAGATTTGAGGGAAGAATTGGAATTCGGCCTAAGCCGAGAAATTCGAAAAATGCCTTAAAGGATATTTTCGTAATTTACAAATATGGTAATAAAAATATTTGGAATATTATTTATTTAAACTAAAATTCGAATTATATTTTATATAAATTTCGAAATTTATTTACCATATTTGAAGATATTTTAATATCTTAGTTAGTTTTCTATTTATAGTATGTTCCTTTAATAGAATTTTGAATTCAATTAGGAGAGATATTTTGGCAAGAATATCTCTCATATTTAGGAACAAATATTTTGAGATTTTACCCAACACGACCGCGGCCGACGACGCAATCGACGAGGAGCTGCCACTCGCTTCAAAGGTAATCTCTCACGGGTATGACCCGCCCTATTACGTGTCAACGTGATTAGAGTTTTCGATCCGAGCTGCGAAGGAACCCGGAAAAAATTTTATTCCGCACCGTATCCCGGGGCGTTGCGTCTTGGGTACAAACCGGGTACCTTTCCCAACAATTACTTGGTCAACAAGGCATTCAACTTGGTCAACAAGGCATTCGACTTTGTCTACAAGGAATTCGACTTGGTCAACAAGGCATTTACCTTTTCAAAATTGCAACTTGGTGAACAAGGCATACAAGGCATTCTACTTCATAAACAAGGCATTTTACTTTGTTAACAAGGCATTCTACTTGTTCAACAAGGCGTTCGATTCGGTCAACAAGGCATTCGACTTGGTCAACAAGGCATTTGAGTTGTTCAATAAGGCATTCAACTTATTCGACAATGCATTCTACTTGGTCAACAAGGCATTCGACTTGTATAACAAGGCATTTGACTTGATCAATAAGGTACTTGAGCTGCTTTCAACTTATTCCATAATGCATTCTACTTGGTCAATAAGGCATTCGACTTGGTCAACAAGGCATTCAACTTGGCCAACAGGGCATTTGACTTGTTCAACAAGGCATTTGACTTAGTCAACAAGGCACTCTTCTTATTTAACAAGGCATTTGACTTGTTCAACAAGGCATTTGGCTTGTTCAACAAGGCATTATACTTGTTCAATAAGGCATAGGACTTGTTCAACACGGCATTCTACTTGGTCAACAAGTCATTCAACTTGTTTAAACAAGGCAATTTACTTGTACAAGAAGGCATTCTATTTGTTCAACAAGGCATTACTTGGTCAAGAAAGCATTCGACTTGGTCAACAAGGCATTTGAGTTAATCAAAAAGGCGTTCAACTTGTTTAACAAAGCATTCTGCTTGTTCGACAAGCCATTCTTCTTGTTCAACAGGGCATTTAACTTGTTCAATAAGGCATTCTACTTCGTCAACAAGGCATTCGACATGTTCAACAAGGCATTATACATGGTCATCAAGGCATGACTTGGTCAACAAGACATTCGACCTGTTCAACAAGGCATTTTACTTTTTCAAAAGGGCATTCGACTTGTTCGACAAGGCATTCTACTTGGTCAACAAAGCATTGTACTTGTTCAACACGACTATCTACTTGGTCAACATGGCATTCGACTTGTTCAACAACGTATTCTAGTTGTTCAACAAGGCATTCTACTTTGTTCCACTAGGCATTCTTCTTGTCCAACAATGCATTTGACTTGTTCAAAAAGGCTATATACTTGGTTAACAAGGCAATCGACTTGTTCAACAAGGCCTTCGCTTGTTCGACAAGGCATTCGGTTTGTTTAACAAGGCAATTTACTTGTATAGGAAGGCATTCAGTTTGTTTAACAAGGAATTACTTGGTCAAGAAGGCATTCGATTTGGTCAACAAGACATTTGAGTTGTTCAAAAAGGCATTCGATTTGTTCAACAAGGCATTCGACATGTTCAACAAGGCATTCTTCTTGTTTAACAAGGCATTTGACTTGTTCAACAAGGCATTTGGCTTGTTCAACAAGGCATTATACTTGTTCAATAAGGCATTGGACTTGTTCAACACGACATTCTACTTGGTCAACAAGTTATTCAACTTGTTAAACAAGGCAATTTACTTGTACAAGAAGCTTCATTGATCGCTTCACCATCCGTCTCCCTAAAGAAGGAGGAGGATCGGCGGGGGCTGTTACGGTTCTCGTTGAGTACGAGTGGAGGCCGACTATGTGTGAAGAATGTAAGTCTTGGAGCCATACAAAGACTAAATGCCCACGGATCGTTCAGCCCATTTGGCGCGTGCCCCTAACCCGCCGAGGAAGATTGACGTGGCTGCCCCGTCTGCTGCCCCGATGGCTGCTCCGGCCGCTTCCCAAACCAAGGCTACCCCCACTACGCTAACAGCCCTACAGGCCAAGGATGCATGGAAAAAGCCGAAGCAGCGGAAGAAGGGGAAGGCGGTGATGGTTACCTCAGCGAAGGAGGTGGAGGCAGCCCCGTCTCCTCGGGGTGGAGGAGGTAGTGCCGCGGTTGCCCAGGCTCATCGGGACAGTGTTGCGAGTGATGGTGGGGGACTGATCGCCCCGTCTCCTCTGCGTGGCGCTGGTAGTGGGGCTAATGAAAAATCTTCCTCCCAACCCGTGGAGGAATTCTGTAACCACTTCATGTCCTTCAGAGTCTGAACGAGGACTCTCCTTCTTCTATGGGCCCTGAATATGCAGCCCGCTCCGGTGTTTCCTTATGATTCCGACAGGTGTATGGAATGTGAGGGGTCTCAACAAGAGGGACCATGGGAGGGCTGTTCGGGATCTTATTTCTCGGTTTGATCTTCATCTTGTGGGTCTCCTTGAGACTCGTGTCTCTTTCTCTAATGCCACTCTGCTTTCTTCTGGTATTAGAGATCGGTGGGACTGGTTCTTTGATTATGATGGCGGACCTGGAACGAGGATCTGGATTGGTTGGGACCCCAGCTTCCTCCACCTCTCCGTTTTGAGCTTTTCGGAGCAGGCGGTTCATTGCAGAGTCACTTCACTGGAGAGCAGGGGGACTGTTTTCCTCTCCTTTGTCTACGGCAGGAGTCAGAGGGAGGAGCGTGTCTTGCTTTGGGAGGAGCTTGTCGTGACCTCTGCAGACCGGGTTGGTGTTCCTTGGCTCGTTCTCGGGGACTTCAACGCCATTGCTGACCTTTCTGAGGCCAAAGGGGGATCCCCCTCTCTTCAGGATGTGACCGATCTTCGCGACTGCCTTATCCAGGCTGACCTGACCACTTTGGGATCGTCGGGCCCCTTCTTTACGTGGCATAATCAGCAGCGGGCCGAGGCGGGCATCTGGAGACGGATTGACCACATTGTGGGCAATCCGTCGTGGTTCTCTCTCTTCTCGGATCTTCACTACCAGGCTGCCCTCCCTGCTACCTCCGATCACTCTCCTCTTGTGCTCTCGGTTGCCAGGACGGGACGTCGGAATGCCCATTTCAGGTTCGATAACCTCCTCACGAAGGACCCGGCCTTCTTGGGGGTTGTGGAGCAGGTTTGGGCCTCCCCGCCTCAGGGTTTTCCCATGTATTCGCTTGTTCGCCGTCTGAAGTCACTTAAGCCCCGTCTTAAGGAGCTTCGGCGCGCTAAGGGCGATTTGAGTCGGAACGTGTTGGAGGCTAGGGAGTTTCTGGATCTCAGCCAATCTTTCACGGCTCGTTACCCTGACGAGCCTCTCTTTCACGAGTTCGAACGTATCTGCCGAATGATCTTCTCTCGTGCTATGGAGATGGAGCACTCTTACCTTGCCCAGCGAGCCAAGCTAGCCTGGCTCAAGGATGGCGATCAATGCTCCTCCTTATTTTTTAAGAAGGTGGCAATCCATCGTTGTGGTAATCGTATTCTCTCTCTTGAGAATGCGGATGGCCAGTTGATTGAGGGGTCTGGCCCTATCCGTGACGAGCTGATTCGCTTCTACCAGGATCTTCTGGGCCAGTGCGGTAGATCTGCTCCTGTGTGTGCTGCGGACGTGGAGAGCTTCATCACGCATACTTTGTCTCGGGATCAGGCGGATGGAATGATCTCGAGAGTTTCAGACGTGGAGATTCGTGATGTTATTTTCGCTATGGATGACGAAAAGGCCCCTGGCCCTGATGGCTATACGGCTGCCTTCTTCAAGGCGACGTGGGGAATCCTGGGTGCTGATGTCACTCGTGCTGTGGAGGACTTCTTTCGGACGGGTCATCTTCTTCGGGGCGTCAACAGTACTCTCATCAGCCTCATCCCTAAGGGGGCTTCTTCTAGACGTGCTTCCGACTTTAGGCCAATCTCTTGCTGCAATGTCCTGTATAAGGTCATTGCAAAGATTTTGGCCAATCGGCTCAGATCTGCCCTTCCTGGCCTCGTCCATCCGGTTCAGACGGCTTTCATCCCGGGCAGACGCATCAGCGATAACATTCTGTTAGCTCAAGAGATTTGCAGGGGCTACCAGAACCAGAGTCTCCCACCCCGTTCTGCCATCAAGGTCGACCTTGCGAAGGCATTTGATAAGGTGGATTGGAGCTTTGTTATCGCTACTCTTCAGGCCATGAGGTTCCACCCTCTCTTCATCCATTGGATCAAGGAATGCATCACTTCTACTGCCTTCTCCGTTTGCATCAACAGAGCGCCGGAAGGTTTTTTGCGGGTAAGCGGGGCCTCCGCCAAGGCGACCCCCTCTCTCCTTACCTGTTCGTTTTAGTCATGGAGGTGCTTCATGGGATTCTTTCATCCCGCATCCAGTCCGCTCCCGGATTCCGATACCATTGGAGATGTGAGACGAGTAAGCTGGCCATGCTGTCTTTTGCTGACGATCTGCTGCTTTTGTGTCACGCTGATGCCTGCTCTGTTTGGACCCTCCGTGATGCTCTTGATACCTTCGGCTCTTTGTCGGGTCTCCTCCCTAACCCGGCTAAAAGTGAGATGTTTCTTTCCAAAAGGGCTGAGCCTCTTTCGGGACAGCTTCTGAGTATCATGGGCTTCTCCCGTGGCCAGCTCCCTGTCCGCTACCTTGGAGTTCCTTTGATCCACTCCCGTCTCAGACTGGAGGACTGCACCCCTCTGCTTCAGTCTATGGATAGACGGCTTGGATCCTGGCTGAACCGTTCCCTCTCGTATGCCGGTCGCTTGCAGCTCATTAAGTCTGTCCTCTCTGCCATGCAGGTCTATTGGGCTGGGGTCTTCCTCCTCCCGAAAGGAGTGATCAAGGCCTTGGAGTCTCGCTTTCGAAGGTTTCTATGGGATGGATCTCCGGCTAAGGTAGCTTGGGATGACGTCTGCAAGCCTGTGGAAGAAGGAGGTCTTGGCGTTCGATCTCTCTTGATCGACAATCAGGCTCTCCTCTTCCATCACCTCTGGAACATTGTCTCTCGTGACCCTGACTCGATTTGGGTCCAGTGGCTTTATGCCACTAAACTCAGGGACCGCTCTTTCTGGGATGTTCAGCCCAACTCCTCGGACGCTTGGAGCTGGCGTAAGCTGCTCCACCTCAGAGGTACCTTCCGTTCCCTTTTCTCCTTTCGTATTGGAAATGGGAACTCTCTTTGGCTCTGGAAGGACCCTTGGCTGTTTGATACCCCTCTCATTGAGAGATTCCCGAGGGGGCCTTTGGTTATGGGTCTCCCTTTGGATTCCCGGCTCTCTGCTGTTGTGACGAATGCTGGATGGACCTGGCCTGCCCAGCAGTCGGTGGAGTTTCTTCTGCTTAGCCCCTTCTTCCTGCTGTGGACCCCTCTGCTGCTGACTCCATTTGTTGGAAGGTGGCTCCGGATGGGAAGTTCTCTGTTAGGAGTGCTCGTGAGGCTATCCGGACCCACTCTCCGAGGATTGCTTGGGCTTCTCTGTTTGGGGGCCCTTTTCGGGTCCCTAGACATGAATTTCTTCTGTGGCTTGCTATTCGTGAAAGGTTGGCGACTAGGGACCGTGCTTGGGTGATGGTTCGTTCGGGTTCGGATGCTTGCTCTCTTTGTGAGTCTCAGAGCACGGAGACGGTCCGTCACCTCTTCTTCGAGTGCTCTTTCTCCAGGAGATGCATTCTCTTACTGAGAAGGAAGATCCATTGGAGGTGGCCGCATCGGGATTGGATTCACGGGATCGAGTGGGCCGCTGCTCGTTGGCGGAGTCATCATCTTCATAATGAGATCTCTCGTCATCTTCTCGCCTCTCTGGTCTACCATATCTGGCAAGAGAGGAATAGGCGTTGGCGGGATCAGACTCGTTGCTCCCCGGAGCGAATTGTGAGTATGGTCTTAGAGATCGCGTGCTTGAGGTTGAGCCAGGCTCCCTCTCGCTTCATTCTGCAGGCGGCCTCGCTCAGGAGGCTCTGGCGCATTGCATGGTAGTCTGCTTTTTGTTTGTTTTGTGGCTTTGCTTCGATTGTTTTGCCTCGTTTGTTTGCTTCCGGTAGCTTGTTACCGGTTTTCTGCGGCATGGGATTTCCCTTGGGCGCTTTTCTGTTTTCATTCAGTTTTATTTACGGGAAATTTTACCAAAAAGAAAAAAAAAACTTTTTCACATAAGAGCACATAAAGCATGCATATCATTTCACAAATCGACACGCACGTAAGTAGTAAATAAACCCTAGGAAAATAAACTACAAGGCAACACGAACGGGTTATTTATATTCTAGCCCTATTACGTGAATTATGTGTATGTGGCTTCAAAAAATCATCGGTTCTCCGTATGGGCTTTGAAGTCGACAATCACCCTTCATCATTCGAACGGCCTCCAAGTCGTCGATCGTCCACCAAGTCATCTTCTCCCGGGGAGTCGTCAACCGTCGAACAGCTTCGTGTATTCTAAACTAAGCCTAATCTAATAAAGACTTTGAAGTACAACACGGGGGGATCATCAGTCCCAAACAACCCGTAAAAGACAAATACAACCCGGTGGGACGAGGCCCTTAACAAATAACCCGGAAAACCAAATAGAAATCCTAAACCTGTAAGTGTGCCTTAAATCATAATCATAACGAGCACGTTGACAATTTCATGAATTCTAACCGAAACCGACAATTTGGGCCTTAAATGGGCAGGCCCGATAAAAAGGCCCGTTAGGGTTTTTGGGCGAAAAACCCTATGCGGCCGTCGTGTCCCGGAGGCTGCAGTTTCGTGCGGTTACGCGGCTGTCCGCGCGCCACTGGCGCTGCCGTCAGAGGTGGCACCACCATCGGACAGCGGTGTGCCGCTGCCCGAGGCAGCAGCGCGGTGGTTCGGATCTTCGTTGCCCGAACCCGCGGCAGCGGATACGCCATCGCACGGCACGGTTGCGCGTGCGGCTGTGCTGCTGTCTGCGTGTCGCAGCGTCTCGAGATGTTTGTTCACCACTGCCTGAGATAAAGGCTTGGTGAATGGGTCGGCCACGTTGTCCGCAATCGCAATCTTCTGGACGGCTATGTAGCCACTCTCAACGAATCCACGTAACACGTGGTATTTTCTTTCTATGTGTTTGGATTTACTGTGAGATCTTGGTTCCTTCGCTTGCGCAATTGCACCACTATTGTCGCACCACAGTGGCAGTGGTTTTTCGGGAATCGGAACCACTTGCAGTTCTTCCAAGAACTTTCTCATCCAAACTCCTTCTTTAGCTGCGTACTCAGCCTCGCAGGTGAAATCAGCAGTTGTGCTCTGCTTGGAACTTTTCCAAGATACTGCTCCACCGTTGAGTGTAAAGACGAAACCTGAAGTGGATTTTCGGTCGTCCACGTCTGACTGGAAATCCGAATCCGTATATCCTTCCACTTCTAATTCTCCATTTCCATAGACCAGCATCATATCCTTTGTTCTTCTAAGATACTTGAGGATATTCTTGATTGCTGTCCAGTGTTCTTTAACCGGGTTGGCTTGAAATCGACTGACTACGCTCACAGCGTATGCTATGTCCGGTCGCATGCAAAGCATCGCGTACATCAAGCTACCCACTGCAGATGCATAGGGGATTCCATTCATCTCTTTTCTATCTGCCTCACTTTGAGGACACATAGCTTTGGAGAGATGTATCCCATGCCCCATAGGTAAGAACCCTTTCTTAGAATTGTCCATGTTATATCGTTTTAGGACCTTTTCTAAGTATAGGGCTTGGGAGAGCCCTAACATCTTATTCGTTCTATCCCTATAGACACGAATTCCGAGGATGTAGGTCGCTTCTCCCAAGTCTTTCATGGAAAATTCGGTCGACAGCCATGCTTTCACCATCGAGAGCATCCCAATATCGTTTCCTATCAAAAGGATGTCATCGACGTACAATACGAGGAATGATATCTTGCTCCCACTGCTTTTTCTGTAGACGCATGGTTCATCTTCGTTCTTTATGAATCTGTAGCTCTTAACTACTTCATCAAACCGAAGATTCCAGCTTTTAGAGGCTTGTTTAAGTCCGTAAATTGACTTATTCAATTTGCATACTTTATGAGCATCCTTTTGTGATGTAAAACCCTTTGGCTGTTCCATATATATTTTCTCCTTGAGGTATCTATTTAGGAACGCGGTTTTCACATCCATCTGTCAGATCTCATAATCGTTATACGCTGCTATCGCAAGTAATATCCGAATGGACTTCATCATCGCAACGGGCGAAAAGGTTTCCTCATAGTCAATTCCTTCTTTTTGACTATAACCTTTCGCTACAAGCCTAGCTTTGTATGTATCCACCAGTCCGTTTATCCAATCTTTTTCTTGAAGATCCACTTACACCCAATGGGTCTAAAACCATCGGGGAGATCAATAAGTGTCCAGACCTGATTTTCGTGCATTGAATCCATTTCGACTTGCATAGCTTCAAGCCATCTTACGGAGTTTATATCCGTCATTGCCTGGTCATAGGTAGCGGGGTCGTCCCCGACGTTACCCCCCGTCGCAGCATCCCCGTGCTCGACGTGTACCATTCCATATCTCTCAGGCTGGCGAGATACTCTACCAGACCTGCGCAACTCTGATTGCGTCTTGGACTGCTCTACGGTGTCTTCTAACACTGGAGTTTGTGAAATCGTTTCTGTCGTTTCTCCAAGAGTTACTTCACGACCCACTCCACCTTCTCGAACGAACTCTTCTTCGAGAAAGTGAGCCTGAAGGGCTACAAAGATTTTCTGATTGTCGTGGAAGTAAAATTGGTATCCCATGGAATTCTCAGGATACCCGACAAAACGTCCTTTCACAGCTCTCGATTCCAATTTTTCTGTCTTGAGCTTTTTCACAAAAGCGGGGCAACCCCATATTCTTATGTGGTTCAAGCTCGGCTTTCTACCAGTCCATATTTCATAAGGGATCTGGTCGACAGAACTAGAAGGGATTCGGTTTAAAACGTGCGTTGCGGTTAATAACGCATGACCCCACAGCGACAGTGGCAGGTCTGTGTAACTTAGCATTGATCGAACCTTGTCCAACAGCGTTCGATTTCTGCGTTCGGACACACCATTTAATTGTGGTGTTCCCGGCGGTGTCATCTGTGAAATGATCCCGTTCTCTTTCAAGAACTCGTCAAACTCGAGACTCATGTACTCGCCACCTCGATCAGATCGAATGGCCTTTATATGATTCCCAGTTTGTTTTTCTACTAAAGCCTTATATTCCTTGAACTTATCAAGGGCTTCAGACTTGTATCTCATAAGATATACCTTCCCAAATCTTGAATGATCGTCGGTGAAGGTAATAAAGTAGTGGAAATTACCTCGAGCCGCTTCCCCGAATGGCCCACAAACGTCTGTATGAATCAAAGTGAGAAGTTCTGTGGCTTTTTGGAAAGTCCCGGTAAAGGGAGACTTAGTCATCTTTCCAAGGATACACGATTCGCAAGTCGGATAAGGGTCCGAACCCAACGTCTTAATCATGCCATTTTTCTCCAACTCACGAATTTTTTGATCTCCTGCATGACCAAGTCCAAAATGAATTCAAAATTCTATTAAAGGAACATACTATAAATAGAAAACTAACTAAGATATTAAAATATCTTCAAATATGGTAAATAAATTTCGAAATTTATATAAAATATAAATTCGAATTTTAGTTTTAATAAATAATATTCCAAATATTTTTATTACCATATTTGTAAATTACGAAAATACCCTTTAAGGCATTTTTCGAATTTCTCGGCTTAGGGTTGAATTCCAATTCTTCCCTCAAGTCTTTCTAAGCACTTAGCCAAGCCTAAGTCTTAAAGTTAGTTTCATATGAAGTCCGACTTCGGTCCACTTAATGACCCCGAGGCCCAATAAGGCGTGGCATAACGACCCGAGGCCCGTTAAGGCCCAAAACACAATCTCTCCTTCTCGGTACACATTGATGATCCTTTTTAAGCCCGACTCTCTAGGTTCGACTCAATCGGCAAGGGAGGAATCCAAGAGTTTGGTAGGTGCCTAGACAATCCCGCAGTACCGGACAGATCCCGACTTGAGCACGAATTCGAACTAGTCTCATTCCAGAACCTAACTATATATTACAGTACTACGTACAAACCCTTCAGCTGTGTCCCGATCGAGTGAGAGCCATGGTATTTGTCAAACTCACTAAACTCGATACTATGATAAAATAACACGAGGCAAATTACCAAACTACCCTCCATGTCTAACATGAGTTAGTTTAATACATTGGCCAAGGATTTTGTAATTTCCCGTCGTCATTCTCATAGGACACTTGTCTCGATTACTTGCGAGACTGTGAACCCGTACTCGGTGGTCTAAGCCCGGCAATCACAAATATCCATCAAGACCGCATCTGTCCCGCTGACCCATGCAATAGCAAATCGGATCTAGCAAAACCAGTGATAGTCAAGACTTCAAAGTCAACTCCGTCAAAGCCCCTTTCGGTCTAAGGTTCAAGCAGACTACTATAGTTTTGTCGTCGATCATTGACACTCCTTGAGTAATAAGCCATGTTTGATCGTACGACCTGCGAGTCAGTGTCCATGAAACGATTCAATCCCTTGATTCGACTCGTATCACAAGTCATGACTTCCTCTTCCAAGCGGTATATCGGCACACGGTAAGTCATCGACAAATAAGCCATGATTGGTTTTCCAGCACCCAACTGAAACCTAAGGCTTATAGACATTTTATGTTCGAGGTTAAGAGTCCACTGGTGCCTTCCTCTCTCGTACCCATCGAGAACAGTGACTCAACTCGACACATTTGGATTTATTCATTTATTGCTTTACCCGATGCTAAGTAAAGAACTCATATAATCAATAAACGAATAATGCCTTTATTAATACGCAAAACAATGTTTGATTACATTGATAATCGAATGATAAATAAGCTAATGCCCTATACATATCCAATCCTCGTATAGCATTCGAGGGCATATCCCTAACAAGCAAGGCATACAATGCATTCTACTTGTTAAATAGGCATTCGAATTGTTCGACAAGGCATTCTACTTGGTCAACAAGGCATTCGACTTAGACATCCAGGCATTCAACTTGTTCAACAAGGTAATGAACTTATTCACCAAGGCAATCTATTTTTTCAAAAGGGCATTCGACTTAGTCAATAAGGCATTCTACTTGTTCAACAAGGCATTCGACTTGTTCAACAAGGCATTCCACTTGGTCAACCAGTCATTCGACTTGTTTAACAAGGCATTCTACTTGGTCATCTAGGCATGACTTGGTCAACAAGGCATTCGAATAGTTGAACAAGGCATTTGACTTGTTTTTGGTAAAATTTCCCGTAAATAAAACTGAATGAAAACAGAAAAGCGCCCAAGGGAAATCCCATGCCGCAGAAAACCGGTAACAAGCTACCGGAAGCAAACAATCGAGGCAAAACAATCGACAACAGCAGCCGACAAAGCCAAGCAAAGCCTCAAAACAAAACAAAGCCACAAAACAAACAAAAGCAGCCTACCATGCAATGCGCCAGAGGTTCCTGAGCGAGGCCGCTTGCAGAATGAAGCGGGAGGGAGCCTGGCTCAACCTCAAGCACGCGATCTCTAAGACCATACTCACAATTCGCTCCGGGGAGCAACGAGTCTGATCCCGCCAACGCCTATTCCTCTCTTGCCAGATATGGTAGACCAGAGAGGCGAGAAGATGACGAGAGATCTCATTATGAATATGATGACTCCGCCAACGAGCAGCGGCCCACTCGATCCCGTGAATCCAATCCCGATGCGGCCACCTCCAATGGGTCTTCCTTCTCAGTAAGAGAATGCATCTCCTGGAGAAAGAGCACTCGAAGAAGAGGTGACGGACCGTCTCCGTGCTCTGCGACTCACAAAGAGAGCAAGCATCCGAACCCGAACGAACCATCACCCAAGCACGGTCCCTAGTCGCCAACCTTTCACGAATAGCAAGCCACAGAAGAAATTCATGTCTAGGGACTCGAAAAGGGCCCCCAAACAGAGAAGCCCAAGCAATCCTCGGAGAGTGGGTCCGGATAGCCTCACGAGCACTCCTAACAGAGAACTTCCCATCCGGAGCCACCTTCCAACAAATGGAGTCAGTAGCAGAGGGGTCCACAGCCGGAAGAAGGGGCTGAAGCAGAAGAAACTCCACCGACTGCTGGGCAGGCCAGGTCCATCCAGCATTCGTCACAACAGCAGAGAGCCGGGAATCCAAAGGGAGACCCATAACCAAAGGCCCCCTCGGGAATCTCTCAATGAGAGGGGTATCAGACAGCCAAGGGTCCTTCCAGAGCCAAAGAGAGTTCCCATTTCCAATACGAAAGGAGAAAAGGGAACGGAAGGTACCTCTGAGGTGGAGCAGCTTACGCCAGCTCCAAGCGTCCGAGGAGTTGGGCTGAACATCCCAGAAAGAGCGGTCCCTGAGTTTAGTGGCATAAAGCCACTGGACCCAAATCGAGTCAGGGTCACGAGAGACAATGTTCCAGAGGTGATGGAAGAGGAGAGCCTGATTGTCGATCAAGAGAGATCGAACGCCAAGACCTCCTTCTTCCACAGGCTTGCAGACGTCATCCCAAGCCACCTTAGCCGGAGATCCATCCCACAGAAACCTTCGAAAGCGAGACTCCAAGGCCTTGATCACTCCTTTCGGGAGGAGGAAGACCCCAACAAGGCATTATACTTGGTCAACAAGGCATGACTTGATCAACAAGGCATGACTTGGTCAACAAGGCATGACTGGTCAGCAAGGCATTCGACATGGTCAGCAAGGCATTCGACTTGTTCAACAAGGCATTACTTGGTTAACAAAGCATTCAACTTGGTCAACAAGGCATTCGACTTTGTCTACAAGGAATTCGACTTGGTCAACAAGGCATTCTACTTGTTCAAAAGGGATTTGACCTGGTCAACAAGGCATTCTACTTGGTAAACAAGGCAGACAAGGCATTCTACTTGGTAAACAAGGCATTCGTCTTGTTGAACAAGACATTCTACTTGGTCAACAAGGCATTACTTGCTCAACAAGGCATTCGACTTGGTCAACAAGGCATTTGAGTTGTTCAATAGGGCATTCGACTTGTTCAGCAAGGCATTCGACTTGGTCAACAAGGCATTCGAGTTGGTCAACAAGGAATTTGAGTTGTTCAACAGGGCATTCGACTTGTTCAACAAGGAATTGTAATTGTTCAAAACGACATTCCACTTGTTTAATAATGAATTCGACTTGTTCAACAAAGCATTCTACTTGATCAACAAGGCATTCTACTTGATCAACAAAACATTCGACTTGTTCAAAAGGCATTCTACTTTGTCATCAAGGCAAGACTTTGTCAAATAAGCATTCAACTTATTTAACAAGGCATTCTATTTGTTCAAAAGGGCATTTGATGTGGTCAACAAGGCATACAAGGCATTCTACTTGGTAAATAGGCATTCGAATTGTTCGACAAGGCATTCTACTTTGTCAACAAGGCATTCGACTTGGTCAACAAGGCATTACTTGCTCAACAACATTCGACTTGGTCAACAAGGCATTTGAGTTGTTCAATAGGGCATTCGACTTATTCAGCAAGGCATTTGACTTGGTCAACAAGGCATTTTAGTTGGTCAACAAGGCATTTGAGTTGTTCAACGGGCATTCGACTTGTTCAACAAGGAATTCTAATTGTTCAAAACGGCATTCCACTTGTTTAATAATAAATTCGACTTGTTCAACAAAGCATCCTACTTGATCAACAAGGCATTCTACTTGATCAACAAAACATTCGACTTGTTCAAAAAGGAATTCTACTTTGTCATCAAGGAAAGACTTTGTCAAATAAGCATTCAATTTTATTTAACAAGGCATTCTACTTGTTCAAAAGGGCATTTGATGTGGTCAACAAGGCATACAATGCATTCTACTTGTTAAATATGCATTCGAATTGTTCGACAAGGCATTCTACTTGGTCAACAAGGCATTCGACTTAGACATCCAGGCATTCAACTTGTTCAACAAGGTAATGAACTTATTCACCAAGGCAATCTATTTTTTCAAAAGGGCATTCGACTTAGTCAATAACGCATTCTACTTGTTCAACAAGGCATTCGACTTGTTCAGCAAGGCATTCCACTTGGTCAACCAGTCATTCGACTTGTTTAACAAGGCATTCTACTTGGTCATCTAGGCATTCGAATGGTTGAACAAGGCATTTGACTTGTTCAACAAGGTATTTGACTTGCTCAACAAGGCATTCTACTTGGTCAACAAGGCATGACTTGGTCAACAAGGCATGACTGATCAGCAAGGCATTCGACATGGTCAGCAAGGCATTCGACTTGTTCAACAAGTCATCCAACTTGTTTAGCAAGCCATTACTTGGTCAACAAGGCATGCGACTTGTTTGACACGACATTACTTGTTCAAAAAGGCATTCAACTTGTTCACCAAGGCATTCAACTTGGTCAACAAGGCATTCGACTTGTTCAACAAGGCATTATAGGGTCCACAAGGTATTACTTGGTTAATAAGACATTCAACTTGGTCAACAATGCATTTCACTTCGTCTGCAAGGAATTCAACTTGGTCAACAAGGCATTCTACTCGTTCGAAAGGGCATTTGACTTGGTCAACAAGGCATACAAGACATTCTACTTGGTAAATAAGGCATTGTCTTGTTCAACAAGGCATTCTACTTGGTCAACACGGCATTCGACCTGTTCAACAAGCCATTCGACTTGGTCAACAAGGCAAGACTTTGTCAAATATGTATTCAACTTGTTCAACAAGGCATTCAACTTGTTCAAAAGGGCATTTGACGTGGTCAACAAGACATACCAGACATTCTACTTGTTAAATAGCCATTTGACTTGTTCAACAAGGCATTCTACTTGTTCAACAAGGCATTCTACTTGGTGAACAAGGCATTCGCCTTGGTTATCACGGCATTCGACTTGCTTAACAAGGCATTCGACTTAGTCAACTAGGCATTGGACTTGTTCAACAATGCATTCAACTTGTTCAACAAGGTAATCGAATTTTAACCAAGGAAATGTACTTGTTCAACAAGGCATTCGACTTTGTCAACAAGGCATCCAACTTGGTCAACAAGGCATTCGACTTGTTCAAGAAGGCATTCGACTTGTTCCACAAGGCATTCTACTGGGTCAACAAGGCATTACTTGGTTAACAAGACATTCAACTTGGTCAATAAGGCATTTGACTTTGTCAACAAGGAATTCGACTTGGTCAACAAGGCATTGTACTCGTTCGAAAGGGCATTTGACTTGGTCAACAAGGCATACAAGGCATGCTACTTGGTAAATAAGGCATTCGTCTTGTTTAACAAGGCATGACTTGGTCAACAAGGCATTCGACCTGTTCAACAAGGCATTCGACTTGTTCAACATGGCATTCTACTGGGTCAACATGGCATTACTTGGTTAACAAGACATTCAACTTGGTCAACATGGCATTTGACTTTGTCTACAAGGAATTCGAGTTGGTCAACAAGGCATTCTACTCGTTCGAAAGGGCATCTGACTTGGTCAACATGGCATACAAGGCATTCTACTTGGTAAATAAGGCATTCGTCTTGTACAACAAGGCATTCGACCTGTTCAACAAGGCATTCGACTTGGTCAACAAGGCAAGACTTTGTGAAATATGCATTCAACTTGTTGAACAAGGCATTCTACTTGTTCAAAAGGGCATTTGACGTGGTCCACAAGACATACCAGGCATTCTACTTGTTAAATAGGCATTTGACTTGTTCAACAAGACATTCTACTTGGTCAACAAGGCATTCGACTTATTCAACAAGGCATTCTACTTGGTGAACAAGGCATTCGCCTTGGTCATCACGGCATTCGACTTGTTGAACAAGGCATTCAACTTGGTCAACTAGGCATTGGACTTGTTCAACAAGGTATTCAACTTGTTCAACAAGGTATTCAACTTGTTCAACAAGGTAATCGACTTGTTCACCAAGGAAATGTACTTGTTCAAAAGGGCATTCAACTTAGTCAACAAGGCATACAAGGCATTCTACTTGTTCAAAAAGGCATTCGACTTGTTCAACAAGGCATTCTCCTTGGTCAACCAGTCATTTGACTTGTTTAACAAGGCATTATACTTGCTTATCTAGGCATGACTTGGTCAACAAAGCACTCGAATGGTTGAACAAGGCATTCTACTTGGTCAACGAGGCATGAGTTGGTCAACAAGGCATTCGACATGGTCAACAAGGCATCCAACTTTTTCAGCAAGCAATTACTTGGTCAACAAGGCATGCGACTTGTTTGACACGACATTACTGGTCAAAAAGCATTCAAGTTGTTCAACAAGACATTCGACTTGGTGAACAAGGCATTTAAGTGGTTCAACAAGGCATTCAACTTTGTCAAGAAGGCATCGACTTGTTCAACAAGGCATTACTTTGTTAACAAAGCATTCAACTTGGTCAACAAGGCATTCGCTTTTGTTTACAAGGAATTCGAATTGGTCAAAAAGGCATTCTACTTGTTCAAAAGGGCATTTCACTTGGTTAACATGGCATACAAGGCATTTTACTTGGAAACAAGGCATTCTACTTGGTCAACGAGTCATGACTTGGTCATCAAGGCATTCGACTTGGTCAACAAGGCATTCGACCTTTTGAACATGGCATTTGATTTGTTCAACAGGGCATTCAACTTGTTCAACAAGACATTCTACTTATTCAAAACAGCATTCCACTTGTTTAATAGCATTCGACTTGTTCAACAAGGCATTCTACTTGATCAACAAGACATTCTACTTGTTAAACAAGGCATTCGACTTGTTCAAAAAGTAATTCGACTTGGTCATCAAGGCATGACTTTGTCAAATATGCATTCAACTTGTTTAACAAGGCATTCTACTTGTTTAAAAGGGCATTTGACGTGGTTAACAAGGCATACCAGGCATTCCACTTGCTAAATAGGCATTCGAATTATTCAACAAGGCATTCTACTTGGTCAACAAGGCATTCTACTTGGTGAGCAAGGCATTGGACTTGGTCATCGAGGCATTCGACTTGGTCAACAAGGCATTCGACTTTTTTTTTTGGTGTAAAGTCCCATGTATAAAGATCGTAAAAAATGTACAAATGAACAGGAGAAAAACTCCTCTACCAACCAGTAACAGACTACTGGTAACAAACAATGAATGAATAACCAATCAACCAATCAACTAATGACCCTATCAACAATTAACAACAAAAACAACCAATCAAACAATCAAAAACCAATCCTACCAAGCCACACGCCATAATCGGCGTATAGCCGCCCGATGAAGTTCATACTTCATGGATGTACCACTAATACGCGTGATAGCCAAGGCAAGAACACACCTCACAAGCCGTTGTGGAGTCGTGATGGATCCCTCCTTCCATCGCCTGTTCCTTGCCTGCCAAATATGGTAGACAAGGGATGCTAGAATATGACGAGATGCTGCATGGAGAAGATGCTTCCTTCGCCAGCGGACAGCCGCCCACCGAATGCCCGTAGTCCAATCCCGATAAGGCCAGATCCAGCGAATCCGATGGCGCAAGAGACGAAGACATTGTCGTGAAAAAGGACAATCAAAGAATAGATGTTGGACAGTCTCGTAATGCAACTCCTCACAGAGGATACAAGCTTGCGTTCCCGCCCTCTGAGCAATCCACGGTTTGTCCCTAGTCGAGAGCCGATCCTGTAATCCCAGATATAAAATAAATTCATGTCGTGGAATCTTCAACGGTCCTCCAAATAATACCGCCCAACCCACAGGGGGCCTCCTGTAGTGCATCGCGTTGTGAGCCAAAGAAGCAGTCATAGATCCATTCGGCGAACCCGTCCACCACACACCATCCTGATCCCCACGAACCACATTAGGTAAGAGGCGGCTAATCTCAAGATACTCCACCGCCCCTTGTCCTGGCCAATTCCACCCCTGCGTATTAAGGACTAGACTCAATCGTGAATCAAGATGCAGCCCCATCGTAATAGGGCCCCTAGGAAATCTCTCCAACAGCGACGTAGATAGCAACCAAGGATCCTTCCATAGCCAGATCGTAGAGCCATCACCAATGCGAAATGTAATCATAGACCTGAGTAAAGGGCGTAACTGCATCAGCTTTCTCCAGCTTCAAGCATCATTCGTCGAGACCGGTAAATCCCATAGTGATCGAGAATACAACCGCGTCCTATAGAGCCATTCGACCCAAATCGAATCCGGGGACTCGGTAAGTACACTCCACAAGTGCTTCAGAAAGAGAGCCTTGTTGTCGACAGAAATAGACCTCAGGCCCAATCCCCCTTCAGTAACTGGTAAACATAAAACCTCCCATGCCACCTTAGGTGATGTACCTCTCCACAAAAATTTCCTAAAACGCGCCTCCAACGCTCGGATAACTCCCTTAGATAACAAGAACATACCTGACCAGTAGGCATGAAGCGCCTGCAAGACCGATTTAACCAGCTGCAGTCGGCCCGCATAAGATTAAAGACAGATTGAGCCATGATCCCAACCGCTGGTCCAACCGAACCACCACGACCCTCACCCGCGTGCAAAATAGCATTGAAATCCCCCAATACGATCCATGCATCCGCCACTCGAGTCGCTGCCATGGTAGTCAACTCCTCACATAATGGCCGTCTCTCCTCCCTCCTGGACTTCCCATAAGCAAAAGACACGTAAATGATCTCCCCCGTATATGCCGGCTTCACTCGACAATGTACAGCTTGGGCTGAGAACCCAAGGACATCCACATTCATAACAAAGGGATCCCAACCCACCCATATGCGTGACGATGGCCCTTCTTCATAATCAGAGAACCATCGCCAATGAGAATGAATGCTACTCGAAATAAAACCCTCATTAGATGCCGCCACTCTCGTCTCTAGCAGCCCAATCATACACAACCCCTCTCGCGATATCAACTCCCGCACCGCACTCCTGTGGTCTTGCTTGTTAAGACCACGTACATTCCATGCTCCAACAGCTAACATAAATGCACCCTGTTTCGGGCTGCGTTTGCTTTAGGGCCCGTAAATGAGGTGTAATTGCTATCTTCAGGCACATCCCGAAGTAGGTCAAAACGGTTCTGCACCCCAGAAAGAGGCTCGGCTGCTTCTGGAGGACGAGATGTTTCAGCTCTTTCAGGTTGTCGTTCAGTTCCAGCAGTCGCAGCCCACACCATAACGGCTTTTCCTTTGGCTCCCACCTGTTGCCATTCTTCATGTGGGCGTGTAAGGCTCCCCCCTATCTTACATACTCTATCCGGCCGTTGTGCGCCAAGGTCCCCCTGCCCCTGACCCCCGCCTCTATCACGAGAACGGGACCTATTACGGGCCTGGGCTGTGCGTTGCCCAGTGACAAACAGCTCCTGCTTTGGGTTGCCACCTTTCGCCTTCCATGCCTTCCTCGCTCCCTCATATTGGCGACGAGGTTTTGACGTCCCTGCTGCCATCTTCTTCGGTCGCTGTGGGCAAAGGGCTGCCCCATGTGCCCATGATGTACAATGATCACATTTAGATGGTCTCCAATCAAACTCCACCCGTATAGGTACGTTCACATCCGCTTCCCCTTCCTCACCTTGAAGCAACACATCAAAAGTCTCAATAAATGGCTCAGACAATTTCTTCATTACACAGACCCGGGCATAATCAAGTCGTTCCCCCGTCGCCGTGATTCTGTCTGCATACAATGGCCTTCCCACCGCACTTGCAACTAGCCCCAGCCCCTCTTGTGTCCAAAGATCAGATGGAACATCCCATAGCTTGACCCATAATGGCAGCTCCACCACCTCCTTACGCGTAAAAGTCATGCGTGGTCGCCAAGGTTCAAGGAATATCGGCTGGCCTTGCATGAGCCAAGGTCCACCCTCTAAAACCGCGGTCCTTGCACCATCCGACTCAAAACTACACATGAAAAAACCATTGACAGTCGTACGAACCTCTGCCAATCCCTTCCAAATCGATCTGAAGTAACTCTCCACGAAAGGGAAATACGGCTTACGGCCAAGGAAATAACCCACGAGAGTGTTCTTCCATCGTTCACAGCCACGCCGCGCCACCTCCAATGGAGCGCGCACCACAGCCACCCCATTCACAATCGAGGGCGGGGTGTAAGATAATGCCATCTTTTGTGATGGAGTTGCCCTGTTTCCTTGCACAGCCTCTGCAAAAGACGCCGGTTTGCCTTGGCTATAAGCCTTCGTCATTGAGGGCCCAAGTCGTGAGAAAACAGACCCTGCATTCGGGTTTCCAGAATTAACAAATCATGTTGGTGTGGCATAAACATCAGATGCTTCAGGAACGATCGGCTGTGAACTGCCAGAATCTGGTATATCGGAATCCCTAGTCTTCACCGTGGTCGCCTTGTCTGCCTCTTCCCGATTATCAACTACAATCTCCTCATCAGCCTTATCATCATCCTGAGCCAGGGACTCATCCTAGCAACACCGCGCCAACAGAGCCCTCGCCGGCATAGGTGAATCAGGGCTTCGGCGAAATACCCGCGAATTATGGCGTAGAATTCCTCTAATCGACACAGGTCCCTCCTCACGCCGATTAGGTGACCCGCTCATTGCCCTAGGCCCCGTGCTTCTGTGAGTAATTTCCCTCGGCCTCTGCCCAGCCAATCGCGCGGTATCATCGTCCACCACACTCGGCCCCTGCACTTGGCTCATTAGTGCCCTAAATCGCTCACTATCAAACGCAGCCGCAAAAGCCGGATAAGCTGCACTTAACGCTTCCAAATCCGGCATGGTCGGGGCTCCTTGTGTGGCCGTCCCTTGTCGGTCAGCACCCACGACCTCAGCAATCGCCGCAACCCCCATAGAATGAGACGCCTCCGTCAACATATGAATGTTAGAAGTAAAGGCAGTAATCTCGCTCCAAAAAGCCCTCCAATCGCCGTCTGATCCCGGCGATGGAGGCCGCAAATCGCCCTCGAACAGTGGTCAAGGCAGGTATACGATGGAAATTTAATTGCGTGTCCCAAGGCATTCAACTTGGTCAACAAGGCATTCAACTTCTCCAACAATGTAATGGACTTATTCAACAAAGCAATCTACTTGTTCAAAAGGGCATTCTACTTAGTCAACAATGCATTTGACTTGTTCAACAAGGCATTCTACCTGGTCATTTAGTCATTCGACTTGTTTAACAAGGCATTCTACATGGTCATCTATGAATGACTTGGTCAACAAGGCATTCGACTGGTTCACCAAGGTATTTGACATGTTCAACAAGGCATCCTACTTGGTCAACAAGGCATTCGACTTGGTCAACAAGGCATTCGACTTGGTCAGCAATGCATTCGACTTGTTCAAGAAGACATCCGACTTGTTCACCAAGGGATTACAGGGTCAACAAGGAATTCAACTTTTTCAACATGGCATTCGACATGGTCACCAAGCCATTTGAGTGGTTCAAACAAAGCACTCAACTTGGTCAACAAGGCATTACTTGGTTAACAAGGCATTCAACTTTGTCAACAAGGCATTTGACTTTGTCTACAAGGAATTCGACTTGGTCAACAATACATTCTACTTGAAAGGGCATTTTCTTGGTCAACAAGGCATACAAGGCATTCTACTTGGTAAAAAAGGCATTCGTCTTGTTCAACAAGGCATGACTTGGTCAACAAGACATTCAACATGTTCAACAAGGCATTCGACTTGGTCAACAAGGCATTACTTAGTCAACAAGGCGTTCGACTTGTTAAACATGGCATTTGACTTGGTCAACAAGGCATTTGAGTTGTTCAATAGGACATTCGACTTATTCAACAAGGCATTTTACTTGTTTAAAAGGGAACTCGACTTGTTTAATAATGCACGACTTGTTAAACAAGGAAGTCTACTTAATCAACAAGCCATTTTACTTGTTTAAAGAGGCATTCTACTTGGTTGTCAAGGCAAGACATTGTGAAATATGTATTCAACTTGTTCAACAAGGCATTCTACTTGTTCGAAAGGGCCTTTGACGTGGTCAACAAAGCATAGCAGACATACTTGTTAAATAGGCATTCGACTTGTTCAACAAAGGCATTCTAGTTGGTTAACAAGGCATTCGACTTGTTTAACAAGGCATTCTACTTGGTGAACAAGACATTGGACTTGGTCATCAAGACATTCGACTTGGTCAACAAGGCATTTGACCTTTTTAATAAGGTAATGGACTTATTCAACAAGACATCCGGCTTGTTCAACAAGGCATTGGACTTGGTCAACAAGGCATTTGAGTTGTTCAACAAGGCATTCCACTTTTTCAACAAGATAATGGACTTGTTAACCAAGGCAATCTACTTGTTCAAACGGACATTCGACTTAGTCAACAAGGCATACAAGGCATTTTACTTGTTCAACAAGGCATTCTACTTTGTTAACCAGTCATTCGACTGGTTGAACAAGGCATTTGACTTGTTCAACAAGGTATTTGACTTTTTCAACAAGGCATTCTACTTGGTCAACATGACATTCTACTTGGTCAACAAGGCATGACTTGGTTAACAAGGCTTTTGACTTGGTCAGCAAGGCATTCGACTTGTTCAACAAGGTAATGTACTTGATCTACAAGGCATTCTACTTGTTCAAAAAGGCATTCTACTTGGTCATCAAGGCAAGACATTGTCAAATATTCATTGAACTTGTTCAACAAGGCATTTGACTTGGTCACCAAGGCAGACCAAACATTCTACTTGTTAAATAGGCATTCGACTGGTTCAACAAGGCATTGGACTTAGTCATCAAGGCATTTGAATCCATAATATTTATAATTTTTATAATTGACTTGGTCAACAAGGCATTCGACTTGTTTAACAAGATATTCGACTTGGTCAACTAAGCATTAGACCTGTTCAACAAGGCATTCGACTGGGCCAACAAGGCATTCAACTTCTTCAACAAGGTAATGGACTTGTTCAACAAGGCAATCTACATGTTCAAAAGGGCACTCGACTTAGTCAACAAGGCATTCGACGTAGTCAACAAGGCTTTCGACTTGTTTAACAAGGCATTCTACATGGTCACCAAGACATGACTTGGTCACCAAGGCATTCGACTAGGTCAGCAAGGCATCCGACTTGTTCACCAAGGCATTACATGGTCAACAAGGTATTCAACTTTTTCAACATGGCACTCAATTTGGTCAACAAGGCATTACTTGGTTAACAAGTCATGCAACTTGGTCAACAAGGCATTTGACTATGTCTACAAGGAATTCGACTTGGTCAAAAAAACATTCTACTTCAAAGGGCATTTGACTTGGTCAACAAGGCATACAAGACATTCTACTTGGTGAAAAAGGCATTCGTCTAGTTCAACAAGGCATGACTTGGTCAACAAGGCATTCGACCTGTTCAACAAGGCATTCGACTGGTCAACAAGGCATTACTTAGTCAACAAGGCATTCGACTTGTTAAACATGGCATTCGACTTGGTCAACAAGGCCATTAAGTTGTTCAACTTGACATTCGACTTGTTGAACAAGGCACTTTACTGGTTTAAAAGTGAATTCGACTTGTTTAATAACGCACGACTTGTTCAACAAGGCAGTCTACTTGATCAACAAGCCATTTTACTTGTTCAAAAAGCCATTCTACTTGGTTATCAAAGCAAGAATTTGTGAAATATGCATTCAACTTGTTCAACAAGGCATTCTAATTGTTCAAAAGGGCCTTTGACGTGGTCAACAAGGCATACCAGACATACTTGTTAAATAGGCATTCGACTTGTTCAACAAGACATTCTACTTGGTTAACAAGGCATTCGACTTGACAAGGCTATACTACTTGGTGAACAAGGCACTAGACTTGGTCATCAAGGCATCTGAATCCATAACATTTATAATTTTTATAATTGACTTGGTCAACAAGGCATTCGACTTGTTTAACAATGCATTCGACTTGGTCAACTAAGCATTGGACCTGTTCAACAAGCATTCGACTGGGTCACCAAGGCATTTCAGTTATTCAACAAGGCATTCAACTTCTTCAACAAGGTAATGGACTTGTTCAAAAAGGCAATCTACATGTTCAAAAGGGCATTCGACTTAGTCAACAAGGCATACAAGGCATTCGACTTAGTCAACAAGGCATTCGACGTGTTCAACAAGGCATTCTACCTGGTCAACCAGTCATTCGACTTGTTTAACAAGGCATTCTACTTGGTCATCTATGAATGACTTGGACAACGAGGCATTCGACGGTTCACCAAGGTAATTTGACTTGTACAACAAGGCATTCTACTTGGTCAACAAGGCATTGAACTTGTTCAACAAGGCATTCTACTTGGTCAACAAGACATGACTTGGTCAACGAGGCATTACAAGGTCAACAAGGCATTCAACTTTTTCAACATGGCATTCGACATGGTCACCAAGGCATTTGAGTGGTTCAACAAGGCACTCAACTTGTCAACAAGGCATTACTTGGTTAACAAGGCATTCAACTTGGTCAACAAGGCATTTGACTTTGTCTATGAGGAATTCGACTTGGTCAACAGACATTCTACTTGAAAGGGCATTTAACTTGGTCAACAAAGCATACAAATTCTACTTGGTAAAAAAGGCATATTCGTCTTGTTCAACAAGGCATTTTACTTGGTCAACATGGCATGACTTGGACAACAAGGCATTCGACCTGTTCAACAAGGCAATCGACTTGATCAACAAGGCATTACTTAGTCAACAAGCCATTCGACTTGTTAAACATGGCATTCGACTTGGTCAACAAGGCATTTGAATTGTTCAACTGGACATTCGACGTGTTAAACAAGGCATTTTAGTTGTTTAAAAGGGAATTCGACTTGTTTATAATAATGCACGACTTGTTCAACAAGTCAGTCTACTTGATCAACAAGTAATTTTACTTGTTCAAAAAGCCATTCTACTTGGTTATCAAGGCAATACTTTGTGAAATATGCAATCAACTTGTTCAACAAGGCATTCTACTTGTTCAAAAGGGCATTTGACGTGGTCAACAAGGCATACCAGACATACTTGTTAAATAGGCATTCGACTTGTTCAACAAGGCATTCTACTTGGTTAACAAGGCATTCGACTTGTTCAACAAGGCATTCTACTTGGTGAACAAGACATTGGACTTGGTCAAGACATTCAACTTCGTAAACAAGACATTTGACCTTTCTAATAAGGTAATGGATTTTGCTGATCTCCTACCTCCCATTCAACACGGTGAGATGGACACGATTCGATGGCGGGGGACTCCCAATGGCGTCTTCTCTACTCACTCCGCGAGAAATTGCATACGCCAACATTCTCCGCCTGCATTCTGGACCAACCTGTTCGGAGGCCCTATCTCGATACCACGGCATGAAGTCATTCTATGGCTGGCGATTAGGGAACGTCTGGCGACGAGGGATAAGCCATGGGTGGCCGCGGCAGCAGGAAGTTCAGCTTGCCTCTTGTGTGATGATGGCCATGCTATAGAGACAACACGGCATCTTTTCTTTGAGTGTTCATTTTCCAGACATTGCCTACAGTCTTTGCAGGGAAAGTTACGTTTTGGATGGCCTTACACGGACTGGATCGAAGGGGTTTACTGGGCTGCTCAAAGGTGGCGGGGCAAACACCTCGCATGGATGGGGCCCCGACATGCGCTTGCATCGCTTGTCTATCACCTATTGGCCGAGCGCAACCGACGATGGCGGGAAGGAAGACGAAGACCTCCTACTCATATCGTTGCGGACGTTGAGACTACACTCTGTATACGGCTCTCTACCCTTGGAGGGAAGTATCAGCTACAGTCCTGTGCGCTTCGACGTGTTTGGCGCATTGCGTGGCCGAGCACGTAGTCACTTGCTTACAGTCTGCTTGCTTGCTTTTGATGTTTGCTTGCTCGATTGGATTGCTTGCGTTGTTTATAGGTAGCATGTTACCGAGCGGTGCAGCTTATTGCTGCTGAACATTGTATCTTTCCACATTTTATTTTAATGACCTTTCCCAAAAAAAAAAAATAAAAAAAAATAAGGTAATGGACTTGTTCAACAAGGCATTCGACTTGGTCAACAAGGCAATTGAGTTGTTCAACAAGGCATTCAACTTGTTGAACTAGATAATGGACTTGTTTACCAAGCCAATCTACTTGTTCAAACGGGCATTTGACTTAGTCAACAAGGCATACAAGGCGTTTTACTTGTTCACGAGGCATTTTACTTGGTCAACCAGTCATTCGACTGGTTGAACAACGCATTTGACTTGTTCAACAAGGTATTTGACTTTTTCAACAAGGCATTTGACTTGTTCAACAAGGTATTTGACTTTTTCAACAATGCATTCTACTTGGTCAACAAGGCATTCTACTTGGTCAACAAGGCTTTGGACTTGGTCAGCAAGGCATTCAACTTGGTCAGCAAGGCATTCGACTTGTTCAGCAAGGCATTTGACTTTGTCAGGAAGGCATTCGACTTGTTCACCAATGCATTACTTGGTCAACAAGGCATTCTACTTGGTCAACAAGACATGACTTGGTCAACGAGGCATTACAAGGTCAACAAGGCATTCAACTTTTTCAACATGGCATTCGACTTGGTTAAAAAGGCATTTGAGTGGTTCAACAAGGCACTCAACTTGGTCAACAAGGCATTAGTTGGTCAACAAGGCATTTGACTTTGTCAACAAGGAATTCGACTTAATCAACAAGGTATTCTACTTGTTCAAAAGGGCATTTGACTTGGTCAACAAGACATTCGACTGGTTCACCAAGGTATTTGACTTGTACAACAAGGCATTGGACTTGTTCAACAAGGCATTCTACTTGGTCAATAAGGCATGACTTGGTCCACGAAGAATTCGACTTGGTCAGCAAGGCATTCGACTTGTTCAACAAGGCATCCGACTTGATCACCAAGGCATTACAAGGTCAACAAGGCATTCAACTTTTTCAACCTGGCATTTGACATGATCACCAAAGCATTTGAGTGGTTCACCAAGGCACTCAACTTGGTCAACAAGGCATTACTTGGTTAACGAGGCATCAACTTGGTAACCAGGGATTTGACTTTGTCTACAAGGAATTCGACTTGGTCAACAAGACATTCTACTTGAAAGGGCATTTGACTTGGTCAACAAGGCGTACAAGGCATTCTACTTTGTAAAAAAAGCATTCGTCTGGTTCAACAAGGCATGGTCAACAAGGCATGACATGGTCAACAAGGCATTCGACCTGTTCAACAAGGCGTTCGACATGTTATACAAGGCATTACTTAGTCAACAAGGCATTCGATTTGTTAAACATGGCATTCGACTTGTCAACAAGACCTTTAAGTTGTTCAACTGGACATTCGACTTGTTAAACAAGACATTTTACTTGTTTAAAAGGGAATTCGACTTGTTTATAATAATGCACGACTTGTTCAACAAGGCGGTCTACTTGATCAACAAGTAATTTTACTTGTTCTAAAAGCCATTCTACTTGGTTATCAAGGCAAGACTTTGTGAAATATGCAATCAACTTGTTCAACAAGGCATTCTACTTGTTCAAAAGGGCATTTGACGTGGTCAACAAGGCATACCAGACATACTTGTTAAATATGCATTCGACTTGTTCAACAAGGCATTCTACTTGGTTAACAAGGCATTCGACTTGTTCAACAAGGCATTTTACTTGGTGAACAAGACATTGGACTTGGTCAAGACATTCAACTTGGTAAACAAGAATGTCTTGTTTGCCATGATCGCGTTGAAATCCCCCATAACAAGCCATGGTGAGTTTGCGTGCAGCTGTGAGGTCTCGATGAGATCCGTCCAAAGGTAGCGTCGGGACACCCTCTGATTATGACCGTATGCGAATGTGATGAAGAAATCCTCACGCTCCTCAAGGATCGTCGCCTTACAGTGAATGGTCTGAGTGGTGTACGCAAGAATTGTGGCAGTAACTAGGCGGGCATCCCAGCCCACCCAGATACGAGATGCCGGCCCATTATCGTATTCAAAGAACCAACTCCAAGCCCTGGTAGAATGTGAAAGGGCAGCCGCATTCTGCTCGGAGACCCGTGTCTCGTACAGCCCGATAATCAACAGCTTATACTTAGTAATAAATCCCCCACCGCCCATCTGTGGTCTACCCTGTTTAGACCACGTACATTCCAAACGGCGATTGGGATCATGGGCACACGTCGATAAGGGCTGCTTCAGGACCCTTAAGTGTGTTCGCCGTGTCCAAGTCGTCCAAGTCCGCAAGAACCTCGAATGGGTTAATGCTAGCTAGTACAATAGCTCCCTGCTGCGCGTTGACTGAACTTGTTGAACATCCATCTACAGGCTTCGGGTACTCCTGCAGCCGCGGCTCGTGATCTTGCTCCATGTTGGTGGGTGGAACAACAACCTCCTTGCCCTTGTCGGGATGACCAACTCTTCTCCATTCGCGCCGTGTGTGTGGGCCATTCTGGGGTTTCTTCGGCATCGTCGATGTGCGCTGCCCCGTGGATTGCCTCGGTCCAGTATTTGATCGTGGCTGTTGGGTTCAACGAGAGGGACATGTTCCCGCCCCGTGGGTCCATGCACCGCATAAGGAGCACTTCCGCGGCCTCCATTCGTACTCGACACGAACTGTAACCGCGCCGTCAGATCCTCCACCTTCACGTGGAATGCGAATATTGAAGCTTTCAAGAAAAGGCTCCTGGAGATTCTTTGATATGCATACCCGAGCGTAGTCAATACGTTCCGCTGAAATCGTCATAGAATCTGCGAAGAGTGGCTGGCTTCCCGACGACGCTAGCGACAATGCCTAACCCCTCCTGTGTCCAGAACTCGCCCGGAACGTTACGCAATTTCACCCATAGCGGAACATGGGTGTGCTGAATTTTCTCGAGAGACATCCCCGTTCGCCAAGCCTCGAGAAAAATGGGTTGACCTTGCATGAGCCACGGTCCTCCTTCAAGAACCGCATTGGCTGCTGCCGCGGTTGCAAATCTGAATTTGAAAAAACCGTTGGCCGTTGCGCGTACCTCCAACAGTTCCTCCCAAATTGAACGGAAATGTCGTTCAACAAACGGGAAATATGGTTTTTTCCCCAGAAAATACCCTACGAGGGTATTGTCCCAACGTGCCGCACCCCTCTTTGCGACCTCCCATGATGGGCAGGCCTCCGCGACACCGTCCTTGAGAGTTGGGGCTGTATATGTCAAGGTATAGCGTGTAGGGCTTGGTTTGCGAGGTGCTTCTTCGTGCACCGTCCCGCGAGTTACCGCAGCAAACGATGGCTGAGGGTTTACGTGCGGCGAGGTAGACACCTCCTTGCGCGTCGGCAATGGTGTCATGGTTTGCAGCCCATGAGGTACAGCCGGGTGAGTTATTAACGGCGAAACCCTAGGATTGATAACCCTAGGCCCATAAGTGGAAACCCGAGACGGCGAGATCCTAAACGTTGAAGCCCTAGTTCCTTCCGCCGCAGCCCTAGACGGCGAAACCCTGGGCGGCGACTCCTTGGGCCCATCAGCAACCCGGGACAGTGAAACCCTAGGCCCATCAGCATCGGCCCTAACCTCGTTCCTCGCAGCCGTCGTGGTCGGTGACTGTGGCTTCATCGTTGGATCATCTGACGCATCATCGTTGATCAAGGCCATGCCAGATGGCAGCGGTGGTGTGCCTGGGCGTATAGGGCGGTCATTTCCAATCCGTGGGTTACGTAGCGGGCCGATAATGTCCGGGTAGCGCCGTTGGCGGCGGGTCCACGGGCGCATAGGATTATTCCGTGTGTCCGGCCTGTATAGCGATCCGCTAGCCATATGTGTCGACGGTGGTGGTTGCTGCTCCGGTGGAGCTCCATGAACGCGCCCAAATAGATCTTCGAACGCTGCCACATCAAATCGTTCGCTAAATCCGGGAATATTTTCTGAAAGCGAATTGTAGAGAATGGATCCAATCTCAGCCCAATCCGTCGTTGAGGAATCCATACAAGGCATTCTATTTTTGGGAACCCGATCTTGGTGCAACGAACCTGGACGAGATGTTCCCATATCTGCCCGAAGATATGCAAGGATCTTTGCCATAATTGGATTATTCTCTGCTTGCTGCTCCAGATGCGCCAAATCTTCGCCGGAGATAGATGAATCCATACAAGGCATTCTATTTTTGGGTGCCCGATCTTGGTGCAGATACATCGAACCTGGACGAGATATTCCCATATCTGCCCGAAGGTATGCAAGGATCTTTACCATAATTGGATTATTCTCTGCTTGCTGCTCCAGATGCGCCAAATCTTCGCCGGAGATAGATGAATCCATACAAGGCATTCTATTTTAGGTGCCCGATCTTGGTGCAGATACATCGAACCTGGACGAGATATTCCCATATCTGCCCGAAGATATGCGAGGATCTTTACCATAATTGGGTTATTCTCTGCTTGCTGCTCCAGATGCGCCAAATCTTCGCCGGAAATAGATGAATCCATAGCCCGATCTTGGTGCAGATACGTCGAACCTGGACGGGATATTCCCATATTTGCCCGAAGATATGCAAGGATCTTTACCAAAATTGGATTATTCTCTGCTTGATGTTCCAGATGCACCAAATCTTCGCCGGAAATAGATGGATCATGCAAAAACATCGTCATCTCCGCCGATGCATCCATCGTCGGGTCGTGATCCTGAACCCGCGCCTTCAAAGATGCAAACGCCGATAATTGCGTGGCAAACTCCAGGTATGCAGAACGTAGTCCATCAAGATCTGGTTGTTGCAAGCGTGGATCGCATGAATTAGAAGATGCCGAGAGCTTTGAACCATCCATGGAAGAAGAAGATGTCATAACTAGGATCCTAAAAAATTCAAAATTCAAAGAGTAAAAGCACGTGGTGTAACCCTCCAAACGCCGGACTAACGCCGGTGATGGAGGTCCCTGCCACCGGCTGGTCACGCCCTATCCGGGAGTGGCCAAAAAACGGCGGTGGTAGGCGATGAAAACAGCCCCGGCGGCCGAACACGTTGGGTTTACGAATTCTCTCTAGTTTCTCTCTCTAGCGAAAATTTTCTCTCTTGCAACAAGACATTCTGGCATTCAACTTCTTGAACAAGAAAATGGACTTGTTCAACAAGGCAATCTACATATTCAAAAGGGCATTCGACTTAGTCAACCAGGCATTCTACTTGTTCAACAAGGCATTCGACGTGTTCAACAAGGCATTCTACCTGGTCAACCAGCGACTTGTATAACAAGGCATTTTACTTGGTCATCTATGAATGACTTGGTCAACAAGACATTCGACTGGTTCACCAAGGTATTTGACTTGTACAACAAGGCATTGGACTTGTTCAACAAGGCATTCTACTTGGTCAATAAGGCATGACTTGGTCCACGAAGCATTCGACTTGGTCAGCAAGGCATTCGACTTGTTCACCAAGGCATTACAATGTCAAGAAGGGATTCAACTTTTTCAACCTGGCATTCGACATGGTCATCAAGGAATTTGAGTGGTTCACCAAGGCACTCAACTTGGTCAACAAGGCATTACTTGGTTAACAAGGCATCAACTTCGTAACCAGGGATTTGACTTTGTCTACAAGGAATTCGACTTGGTAAAACAAGACATTCTACTTGAAAGGGCATTTGACTTGGTCAACAAGGCATACAAGGCATTCTACTTTGTAAAAAAGGCATTCGTCTGGTTCAACAATGCATGGTCAACAAGGCATTCGACATGTTAAACAAGACATTACTTAGTCAACAAGGCATTCGATTTGTTAAACATGGCATTCGACTTGTCAACAAGACCTTTAAGTTGTTCAATTGGACATTCGACTTGTTAAACAAGACATTTTACTTGTTTAAAAGGGAATTTGACTTGTTTATAATAATGCACGACTTGTTCAACAAGGCAGTCTACTTGATCAACAAGTAATTTTACTTGTTCAAAAAGCCATTCTACTTGGTTATCAAGGCAAGACTTTGTGAAATATGCAATCAACTTGTTCAACAAGGCATTCTACTCTTTCAAAACGGCATTTGACGTGGTCAACAAGGCATACCAGACATACTTGTTAAATAGGCATTCGACTTGTTCAACAAGGCATTCTACTTGGTTAACAAGGCATTCGACTTGTTCAAAAAGGCATTCTACTTTCACCCAAGAGATTAGCCCAAGAGATTTGTCACGGATACAATAGAGCCGGGCTGCCTGAACGGGTGGCTCTTAAGGTCGACCTCGCCAAGGCATATGATAAGATTGAGTGGGATTTTATCTTTGCCACACTTCAGGCACTTCACTTTCACCCGACCTTCATTGGGTGGGTCCGGTCATGCCTCACGTCGACGCATTTTTCCATCAACATCAACGGTAGGCCGGAGGGTTTCTTCAAAGGATGGCGGGGTCTCAGACAGGGCGACCCCATATCACCTTATCTCTTTGTGTTGGTGATGGAGGCTTTACATGGAATCATAGCGTCCCGCATCCAACTTAGCAGCAGCTTCTGATACCATTGGCGATGCGAGGCCACATCCCTCTTCATGTTGACCTTCGCCGATGATCTTCTTCTTTTCTCGCAGGCAGACGTTCAATCAGTTAGTATCTTTCGCGACAGCCTCGAGCTTTTTGCTTCGCTTTCAGTGCTACGGGCAAACTCCAGTAAAAGCGAGATGTTTATCTCGAAACGGGCAAAACGACTGAAGGGTACACTCCAGGCTGTTATGGGCTTCCCTATCGGGTCTCTGCCTGTGCGGTACCTGGGGGTCCCCCTTATCACATCGCGATTGACTATCGATGATTGCGCCCCCTTATTACGTTCTATTGATCGTCGGCTTGGTTCTTGGACCAACCACTCGCTCTCATACGCCGGGAGGGTACAGCTCATTCGATCGGTCCTTATGGCTATCCATGTGTGTTGGGCGGGAGTCTTCTTACTCCCCAAGGGAATCATCCGCAGTATCGAGAAGCGTCTTCGAGCTTTCTTGTGGAAGGGATCTAGTGCGAAGGTGGCATGGACCGACGTATGCACACCAAGGGATGAAGGGGGACTTGGACTGAGATCGATTGAGGTGGAGAACAAGGCGCTGATGATGCGTCTTATTTGGAACATTCTCAGGGGAGATGAGTCTTCGATATGGGCCACATGGATACGACGGACGCGGCTGCACAACACATCCTTCTGGACCATCAGATCCACGGCTAATACCTCTTGGAGCTGGAAGAAGCTCCTCAAGCTCAGACCCATCATCCGACCACTTCTAGAGTTCCGCATTGGGAATGGAGCGAATACACGCCTCTGGACTGACCCATGGCTACTCACGATTCCGCTGGTGGAACGGTACCCGTGTGGTCCATCTGTTATGGGCCTCCCACTTGATTCACGATTGAGCGCGGTGATTAATGAGTCGGGATGGCATTGCCCAGGACAGACAACGGTGGAGTTCATGGATTTTGCTGGTCTCCTACCTCCCATTCAACACGGTGAGATGGACACGATTCGATGGCGGGGGACTCCCAATGGCGTCTTCTCTACTCACTTTGCGAGAAATTGCATACGCCAACATTCTCCGCCTGCATTCTGGAACAACCTGTTCGGAGGCCCTATCTCGATACCACGGCATGAAGTCATTCTATGGCTGGCGATTAGGGAACGTCTGGCGACGAGGGATAAGCCATGGGTGGCCGCGGCAGCAGGAAGTTCAGCTTGCCTCTTGTGTGATGATGGCCATGCTATAGAGACAACACGGCATCTTTTCTTTGAGTGTTCATTTTCCAGACATTGCCTACAGTCTTTGCAGGGAAAGTTACGTTTTGGATGGCCTTACACGGACTGGATCGAAGGGGTTCACTGGGCTGCTCAAAGGTGGCGGGGCAAACACCTCGCATGGATGGGGCCCCGACATGCGCTTGCATCGCTTGTCTATCACCTATTGGCCGAGCGCAACCGACGATGGCGGGAAGGAAGACGAAGACCTCCTACTCATATCGTTGCGGACGTTGAGACTACACTCTGTATACGGCTCTCTACCCTTGGAGGGAAGTATCAGCTACAGTCCTGTGCGCTTCGACGTGTTTGGCGCATTGCGTGGCCGAGCACGTAGTCACTTGCTTACAGTCTGCTTGATTGCTTTTGATATTTGCTTGCTCGATTGGATTGCATGCATTGTTTATAGGTAGCATGTTACCGAGCGGTGCAGCTTATTGCTGCTGAACATTATATCTTTCCACATTTTATTTTAATGACCTTTCCCCAAAAAAAAAAAAAGGCATTCTACTTGGTGAACAAGGCATTGGACTTGGTCAAGACATTCAACTTAGTAAACAAGACATTTGACCTTTTTAATAAGGTAATGGACTTGTTCAACAAGACATCCGACTTGTTCAACAAGGCATTCGACTTGGTCAACAAGGCAATTGAGTTGTTCAACAAGGCATTCAACTTGTTCAACAAGATAATGGACTTGTTTACCAAGCCAATCTACTTGTTCAAACGGGCATTTGACTTAGTCAACAAGGCATACAAGGCGTTTTACTTGTTCAACAAGGTATTTTACTTGGTCAACCAGTCATTTGACTGGTTGAACAACGCATTTGACTTGTTCAACAAGGTATTTGACTTTTTCAACAATGCATTCGACTTGGTCAACTAAGCATTGGACCTGTTCAACAAGGCATTCGACTGGGTCAACAAGGCATTTCAGTTGTTCAACAAGGCATTCAACTTCTTCAACAAGGAAATGGACTTGTTCAACAAGGCAATCTACATATTCAAAAGGGCATTCGACTTAGTCAACCAGGCATTCTACTTGTTCAACAAGGCATTCGACGTGTTCAACAAGGCATTCTACCTGGTCAACCAGCGACTTGTATAACAAGGCATTCTACTTGGTCATCTATGAATGACTTGGTCAACAAGACATTCGACTGGTTCACCAAGGTATTTGACTTGTACAACAAGGCATTGGACTTGTTCAACAATGCATTCTACTTGGTGAATAAGGCATGACTTGGTCCACGAAGCATTCGACTTGGTCAGCAAGGCATTTGACTTGTTCAACAAGGCATCCGACTTGTTCACCAAGGCATTACAAGGTCAAAAAGGCATTCAACTTTTTCAACCTGGCATTCGACATGGTCACCAAGGCATTTGAGTGGTTCACCAAGGCCCTCAACTTAGTCAACAAGGCATTACTTGGTTAACAAGGCATCAACTTGGTAACCAGGGATTTGACTTTATCTACAAGGAATTCGACTTGGTCAACAAGACATTCTACTTGAAAGGGCATTTGACTTGGTCAACAAGGCATACAAGGCATTCTACTTTGTAAAAAAGGCATTCGTCTGGTTCAACAAGGCATGGTCAACATGGCATGACTTGGTTAACAAGGCATTCGACTCTTTCAACAAGGCATTTGACATGTTAAACAAGGCATTCGATTTCTTAAACATGGCATTCGACTTGTTAAACAAGGCATTTTACTTGTTTAAAAGGGAATTCGACTTGTTTTATAATGCACGACTTGTTCAACAAGGCAGTCTACTTGATCAACAAGCCATTTTACATGTTCAAAAAGGCATTCTACTTGGTTATCAAGGAAAGACTTTGTGAAATATGAATTTAACATGTGCAACAAGGCATTCTACTTGTTCAAAAGGGCCTTGACGTGGTCAACAAGGCATACCAGACATACTTGTTTAATATGCATTCAACTTGTTCAACAAAACATTCTACTTGGTTAACAAGGCATTCGACTTGTTCAACAAGGCATTGGAGTTGGTCATCAAGACATTCGACATGGTAAACAAGGCATTTGACCTTTTTAATAACGTAATGGACTTGTTCAACAAGACATCCGACTTGGTATATAAGGCATTTGACTTGTTCAACAAGGCATTCGACTTGGTCAACATGGCATTTGAGCTGTTCAACAAGGCATTCCACTTGTTCAACAAGATAATGGACTTGTTAACCAAGCCAATCTACTGGTTCAAGCGGCCATTTGACTTAGTCAACAAGGCATACAAGGCATTCTACTTGTTCAACAAGACATTCTACTTAATCAACTAGTCATTCGACTGGTTGAACAAGGCATTTGACTTTTTCAACAAGGCATTTTACTTGGTCAACAAGGCATTATACTCGGTAAACAAGGCATGACTTAGTCAACAAGGCTTTCGACTTGGTGAGCAAGGCATTCGACTTGGTCAGCAAGGCATTCGACTTGTTCACCAATGCATTCAACTTGTTCAACATGGCATTCGACTTGGTCAAAAAGGCATTTGAGTGGTTCAACAAGGCACTCAACTTAGTCAACAAGGCATTACTTGGTCAACAAGGCATTTGACTTTGTCTACAAGGAATTCGACTTAATCAACAAGGCATTCTACTTGTTCAAAAGGGCATTTGACTTGGTCAACAAGGCATACAAGGCATTCTACTTGGTAAAGAAGGCATTTGTCTTGTTCAACAAGGCATTCTACTTGGTCAATAAGGCATGACTTGGTCAACAAGGCATTCGACCTGTTCAACAAGGCATTCGACTTGTTAAACAAGGCATTCGACTTGGTGAACAAGACATGTGAGTTGTTCAACAGGTCATTTGACGTGTTTAACAAGGCAATATATTTGTTCAAAATGGAATTCGACTTGTTTAATAAGGAATTCGACTTGTTCAACAAGGTAGTGTACTTGATCTACAAGGCATTCTAATTTTTCAAAAAGTCATTCTACTTGGTCATCAAGGCAAGACTTTGTCAAATATGCATTGAACTTCTTCAACAAGGCATTTGACTTGGTCTCCAAGGCATAACAGGCATTCTACTTGTTAAATAGGCATTCGACTGGTTCAACAAGGCATTCTACTTGGTCAATAAGGCATTGGACTTGGTCATCAAGGCATCTGAATCCATAACATTTATAATTGTTATAATTCACTTGGTCAACAAGGCATTCGACCTTTTTAACAACGCATTCGACTTGGTCAACTAAGCATTGGACATGTTGAACAAGGCATTCGACTAGGTCAACAAGGCATTTTAGTTGTTCAACAAGACATTCAACTTCTTCAACAAGGTAATGTACTTGTTGAACATGGCAATCTACCCGTTCAAAAGGGCATTCGACTTAGTCAACAAGGCATAAAAGGCATTCTACTTGTTCAACAAGGCATTCGGTTTTTTCACAAAGCATTATTTGGTCAACAAAGCATTCGACTTGCTCAACAACTCATTCTTCTTGTTCAACAAGGCATTCGAGTTGTTCAACAAGGCATTCTACCTGGTCAACAAGTCATTCGACTTGTTTAACAAGGCATTCTACTAGGTCATCTATGAATGACTTGGTCAACGAGGCTTTCGATTGGTTCAACAAGGTATTTGACTTGTACAGCAAGGCATTCTACTTCGTCAACAAGGCATTGGACTTGTTCAACAATGCTCTACTTGGTCAACAAGGTATGACTTGGTCAGCAAGGCATTCGGTTTTTTTCAAGAAGGCATCCGACTTGTTCACCAAGGTATTACAGGGTCAACAATGCATTCAACTTGTTCAACATGGCATTCGACTAGGTCACCAAGGCATTTGAGTGGTTAAACAAGGCACTCAACTTGGTCAACAAGCCATTACTTGGTTAACAAGTCATTCAACTTGGTCAACAAGGCATTTGACTTTGTTTACATGGAATTCGACTTGGTCAACAATGCATTCTACTTGTTCAAAAGGGCATCTCACTTGGTCAACAAGGCATTCTACTTGGTAAAAAAGACATTCATCTTGTTCACCAAGGCATTCTACTTGGTCAACAAGGCATAACTTGGTCAACAAGACATTCGACCTATTCAATAGGCATTCGACTTGGTCGACAAGGCATTACTTGGTCAACAAGGCATTCGACTTTTTAAACAAGGCATTTGATTTGGTCAACAAGGCATTTGAGTTGTTCAACAAGGCATTTGAGTTGTTCAACAGGGCATTAGACTAGTTGACCAAGGCATTTTACTTGTTCAAAAGGGATTTCACCTTGTTTAATAATGCACGACTTGTTCAACAAAGCAGTCTACTAGATCAACAAGGCTTTCTACTTGTTGAAAAAGGCATTCTACTTGGTCATCAAGGCAAGACTTTGTCAAATATGCATTCAACTTGTTCAACAAGGCATTCTACTTGTTCAAAAGGGCATTTGAGGTGGTCTACAAAGCATACCAGGCATTTTACTTGTTCAACAAATCATTCTACTTTATCAACTAGGCATTCTACTTGGTCAACAAGGCATTCTCTTTACGGTAGTTTGTTTTGGTGGATAGAGATTAGATCCATCTTGTACACAGTGGCATGTCACTGGAATCCTATCATGTGCGCTTTTATTTCCTCTATTTCATTTATTTAGGGAACGTTCCCCAAAAATAAAAGAAGGCATTGGACTTAGTTATCAAGGCATTCGACTTGGCCAACAAGGCATTTGACTTTTTTAACAAGGTAATGGACTAGTTCAACAAGGCATTCGACTTGGTCAACAAGGCATTTGACTTGTTCAACAAGGCATTCAACTTGTTCAACAAGATAATGAACTTGTTAACCACGGCAATCTACTTGTTCAAAAGAGCAGTCGACTTAGCCAACAAGTCATACAAGGCATTCTACTTGTTCAACAAGGCATTCTACTTGGTCAACCAGTCATTCGACTTGTTTAACAAGGCATTATAGTTGGTCATCTAGGCATGACTTGGTCAACAAGGCATTCGACTTGTTCAACTAGGCATTCTACCTGGTCAACAAGGCATTGGCCTTGTTCAACAAGGCATTCAACTTGGTCAGCAAGGCATTTGACTTGTTCAACAAGGCATCCGATTGGTTCTCCAAGGCATTACTTGGTTAACAAGACATTCAACTTCTTCAACATGGCATTCGACTTGTTCAACAAGGCACTCAACTTGGTCAACAAGGCATAACTTGGTTAACAAGACTATCAACTTGGTCAAGAAGGCATCTGACATTGTGAAAAAGGAATTCAACTTGGTCAACAAGGCATTCTACTTGTTCAAAAGGGCATTTGACTTGTTCAACAAGGCACTCAACTTGGTCAACAAGACTATCAACTTGGTGAAGAAGGCATTCTACTTTTTCAACATGGCATTCAACTTGGTCATCTAGGCATGATTTGGTCAGCAAGGCATTCGACTGGTTGAACAAGCCATTTTTCAACAAGGTATTTAACCTGGTCAACAAGGCATTCGACTTGTTCAGCAAGGCATTTGACTAGTTCAACAAGGCATCCGACTGGTTCACCAAGGCATTACTTGGTCAACGAAGCATTCAACTTCTTCAACATGGCATTCGACTTGGTCAAAAAGGCATAAAAGGCATTCTACTTGATAAACAAGGCATTTGTCTTGTTCAACAAGGCATTCTGCTTGGTCAGCAAGGCATTCGACTGGTTGAACAAGGCATTTGACTTGTTCAACAAGGTATTTGACTTGTTCAACTAGGCATTCTACCTGGTCAACAAGGCATTGGCCTTGTTCAACAAGGCATTACTTGGTCAACAAGGCATTCAACTTGGTCAGCAAGGCATTTGACTTGTTCAACAAGGCATCCGATTGGTTCACCAAGGCATTACTTGGTTAACAAGAGACATTCAACTTCTTCAACATGGCATTCGACTTGTTCAACAAGGCACTCAACTTGGGCAACAAGGCATAACTTGGTTAACAAGACTATCAACTTGGTCAAGAAGGCATCTGACATTTTGAAAAAGGAATTCAACTTGGTCAACAAGGCATTCTACTTGTTCAAAAGGGCATTTGACTTGTTCAACAAGACACTCAACTTGGTCAACAAGGCATAACTTGGTTAACAAGACTATCAACTTGGTCAAGAAGGCATCTGACTTTGTGAAAAAGGAATTCAACTTGGTCAACAAGGCAGTCTACGTATTCAAAAGGGCATTTGACTCGGTCAACAAGGCATACAAGACATTCTACTTGGTAAACAAGGCATTTATCTTGTTCAACAAGGCATTCGACTGGTTGAACAAGGCATTTGACTTGTCAACAAGGCATTAAACTTGTTCAACAACATAATGGACTTGTTCACCAAGGCAATCTACTTGTTCAAAAGGGCATTCGACTTAGTCAACAAGGCATAGAAGGCATTTTACTTTTTCAACATGGCATTCAACTTGGTTATCTAGGAATGATTTCGTCAACAAGGCATTCGACAGGTTGAACAAGCCATTGTTCAACAAGGTATTTGACCTGGTCAACAAGGCATTCGACTTGGTCAGCAAGGCATTTGACTAGTTCAACAAGGCATCCGACTGGTTCACCAAGGCATTACTTGGTCAACGAAGCATTCAACTTCTTCAACATGGCATTCGACTTGTTCAACAAGGCACTCAACTTCGTCAACAAGGCATAACTTGGTTAACAAGACTATCAACTTGGTCAACAAGGCATCTGACTTTGTCAAAATGAATTCAACTTGGTCAACAAGGCATTCTACTTGTTTAAAAGGGCATTTGACTTGGTCAACAAGGCATAAAAGGCATTCTACTTGATAAACAAGGCATTTGTCTTGTTCAACAAGGCATTCTGCTTGGTCAACAAGGCATTCGACTGGTTGAACAAGGCATTTGACTTGTTCAACAAGGTATTTGACTTGTTCAACTAGGCATTCTACCTGGTCAACAAGGCATTGGCCTTGTTCAACAAGTCATTACTTGGTCAACAAGGCATTCAACTTGGTCAGCAAGGCATTTGACTTGTTCAACAACGCATCCGATTGGTTCACCAAGGCATTACTTGGTTAACAAGACATTCAACTTCTTCAACATGGCATTCGACTTGTTCAACAAGGCACTCAACTTGGTCAACAAGGCATAACTTGGATAACAAGACTATCAACTTGGTCAAGAAGGCATCTGACATTGTGAAAAAGGAATTCAACTTGGTCAACAAGGCATTCTACTTATTCAAAGGGCATTTGACTCGGTCAACAAGGCATACAAGACATTCTACTTGGTAAACAAGGCATTTATCTTGTTCAACAAGGCATTCGACTGGTTGAACAAGGCATTTGACTTGTCAACAAGGCATTAAACTTGTTCAACAACATAATGGACTTGTTCACCAAGGCAATCTACTTGTTCAAAAGGGCATTCGACTTAGTCAACAAGGCATAGAAGGCATTTTACTTTTTCAACATGGCATTCAACTTGGTTATCTAGGAATGATTTGGTCAACAAGGCATTCGACAGGTTGAACAAGCCATTGTTCAACAAGGTATTTGACCTGGTCAACAAGGCATTCGACTTGGTCAGCAAGGCATTTGACTAGTTCAACAAGGCATCCGACTGGTTCACCAAGGCATTACTTGGTCAACGAAGCATTCAACTTCTTCAACATGGCATTCGACTTGTTCAACAAGGCACTCAACTTCGTCAACAAGGCATAACTTGGTTAACAAGACTATCAACTTGGTCAACAAGGCATCTGACTTTGTCAAAATGAATTCAACTTGGTCAACAAGGCATTCTACTTGTTTAAAAGGGCATTTGACTTGGTCAACAAGGCATAAAAGGCATTCTACTTGATAAACAAGGCATTTGTCTTGTTCAACAAGGCATTCTGCTTGGTCAACAAGGCATTCGACTGGTTGAACAAGGCATTTGACTTGTTCAACAAGGTATTTGACTTGTTCAACTAGGCATTCTACCTGGTCAACAAGGCATTGGCCTTGTTCAACAAGTCATTACATGGTCAACAAGGCATTCAACTTGGTCAGCAAGGCATTTGACTTGTTCAACAACGCATCCGATTGGTTCACCAAGGCATTACTTGGTTAACAAGACATTCAACTTCTTCAACATGGCATTCGACTTGTTCAACAAGGCACTCAACTTGGTCAACAAGGCATAACTTGGATAACAAGACTATCAACTTGGTCAAGAAGGCATCTGACATTGTGAAAAAGGAATTCAACTTGGTCAACAAGGCAGTCTACTTATTCAAAAGGGCATTTGACTCGGTCAACAAGGCATACAAGACATTCTACTTGGTAAACAAGGCATTTATCTTGTTCAACAAGGCATTCGACTGGTTGAACAAGGCATTTGACTTGTCAACAAGGCATTAAACTTGTTCAACAACATAATGGACTTGTTCACCAAGGCAATCTACTTGTTCAAAAGGGCATTCGACTTAGTCAACAAGGCATAGAAGGCATTTTACTTTTTCAACATGGCATTCAACTTGGTTATCTAGGAATGATTTGGTCAACAAGGCATTCGATAGGTTGAACAAGCCATTGTTCAACAAGGTATTTGACCTGGTCAACAAGGCATTCGACTTGGTCAGCAAGGCATTTGACTAGTTCAACAAGGCATCCGACTGGTTCACCAAGGCATTACTTGGTCAACGAAGCATTCAACTTCTTCAACATGGCATTCGACTTGTTCAACAAGGCACTCAACTTCGTCAACAAGGCATAACTTGGTTAACAAGACTATCAACTTGGTCAACAAGGCATCTGACTTTGTCAAAATGAATTCAACTTGGTCAACAAGGCATTCTACTTGTTTAAAAGGGCATTTGACTTGGTCAACAAGGCATAAAAGGCATTCTACTTGATAAACAAGGCATTTGTCTTGTTCAACAAGGCATTCTGCTTGGTCAACAAGGCATTCGACTGGTTGAACAAGGCATTTGACTTGTTCAACAAGGTATTTGACTTGTTCAACTAGGCATTCTACCTGGTCAACAAGGCATTGGCCTTGTTCAACAAGTCATTACTTGGTCAACAAGGCATTCAACTTGGTCAGCAAGGCATTTGACTTGTTCAACAACGCATCCGATTGGTTCACCAAGGCATTACTTGGTTAACAAGACATTCAACTTCTTCAACATGGCATTCGACTTGTTCAACAAGGCACTCAACTTGGTCAACAAGGCATAACTTGGATAACAAGACTATCAACTTGGTCAAGAAGGCATCTGACATTGTGAAAAAGGAATTCAACTTGGTCAACAAGGCAGTCTACTTATTCAAAAGGGCATTTGACTCGGTCAACAAGGCATACAAGACATTCTACTTGGTAAACAAGGCATTTATCTTGTTCAACAAGGCATTCGACTGGTTGAACAAGGCATTTGACTTGTCAACAAGGCATTAAACTTGTTCAACAACATAATGGACTTGTTCACCAAGGCAATCTACTTGTTCAAAAGGGCATTCGACTTAGTCAACAAGGCATAGAAGGCATTTTACTTTTTCAACATGGCATTCAACTTGGTTATCTAGGAATGATTTGGTCAACAAGGCATTCGACAGGTTGAACAAGCCATTGTTCAACAAGGTATTTGACCTGGTCAACAAGGCATTCGACTTGGTCAGCAAGGCATTTGACTAGTTCAACAAGGCATCCGACTGGTTCACCAAGGCATTACTTGGTCAACGAAGCATTCAACTTCTTCAACATGGCATTCGACTTGTTCAACAAGGCACTCAACTTGGTCAACAAGGCATAACTTGGATAACAAGACTATCAACTTGGTCAAGAAGGCATCTGACATTGTGAAAAAGGAATTCAACTTGGTCAACAAGGCAGTCTACTTATTCAAAAGGGCATTTGACTCGGTCAACAAGGCATACAAGACATTCTACTTGGTAAACAAGGCATTTATCTTGTTCAACAAGGCATTCGACTGGTTGAACAAGGCATTTGACTTGTCAACAAGGCATTAAACTTGTTCAACAACATAATGGACTTGTTCACCAAGGCAATCTACTTGTTCAAAAGGGCATTCGACTTAGTCAACAAGGCATAGAAGGCATTCTACTTTTTCAACATGGCATTCAACTTGGTTATCTAGGAATGATTTGGTCAACAAGGCATTCGACAGGTTGAACAAGCCATTGTTCAACAAGGTATTTGACCTGGTCAACAAGGCATTCGACTTGGTCAGCAAGGCATTTGACTAGTTCAACAAGGCATCCGACTGGTTCAGCAAGGCATTACTTGGTCAACGAAGCATTCAACTTCTTCAACATGGCATTCGACTTGTTCAACAAGGCACTCAACTTCGTCAACAAGGCATAACTTGGTTAACAAGACTATCAACTTGGTCAACAAGGCATCTGACTTGGTCAAAATGAATTCAACTTGGTCAACAAGGCATTCTACTTGTTTAAAAGGGCATTTGACTTGGTCAACAAGGCATAAAAGGCATTCTACTTGATAAACAAGGCATTTGTCTTGTTCAACAAGGCATTCTTCTTGGTCAACAAGGCATTCGACTGGTTGAACAAGGCATTTGACTTGTTCAACAAGGTATTTGACTTGTTCAACTAGGAATTCTACCTGGTCAACAAGGCATTGGCCTTGTTTAACAAGTCATTACTTGGTCAACAAGGCATTCAACTTGATCAGCAAGGCATTTGACTTGTTCAACAACGCATCCGATTGGTTCACCAAGGCATTACTTGGTTAACAAGACATTCAACTTCTTCAACATGGCATTCGACTTGTTCAACAAGGCACTCAACTTGGTCAACAAGGCATAACTTGGATAACAAGACTATCAACTTGGTCAAGAAGGCATCTGACATTGTGAAAAAGGAATTCAACTTGGTCAACAAGGCAGTCTACTTATTCAAAAGGGCATTTGACTCGGTCAACAAGGCATACAAGACATTCTACTTGGTAAACAAGGCATTTATCTTGTTCAACAAGGCATTCGACTGGTTCAACAAGGCATTTGACTTGTCAACAAGTCATTAAACTTGTTCAACAAGATAATGGACTTGTTCACCAAGGCAATCTACTTGTTCAAAAGTGCATTCGACTTAGTCAACAAGGCATAGAAGGCATTCTACTTTTTCAACATGGCATTCAACTTGGTCATCTAGGCATGATTTGGTCAACAAGGCATTCGACTGGTTGAACAAGCCATTGTTCAATAAGGTATTTGACATGGTCAACAAGGCATTGGCCTTGTTCAACAAGGCATTACTTGGTCAACAAGGCATTCGACTTGGTCAGCAAGGCATTTGACTTGTTCAACAAGGCATCCGACTGGTTCACCAAGGCATTACTTGGTCAACGAAGCATTCAACTTCTTCAACATGGCATTCGACTTGTTCAACAAGGCACTCAACTTGGTCAACAAGGCATAACTTGGTTAACAAGACTATCAACTTGGTCAAGAAGGCATCTGACATTTTGAAAAAGGAATTCAACTTGGTCAACAAGGCATTCTACTTGTTCAAAAGGGCATTTGACTAGTTCAACAAGGCACTCAACTTGGTCAACAAGGCATAACTTGGTTAACAAGACTATCAACTTGGTCAAGAAGGCATCTGACTTTGTGAAAAAGGAATTCAACTTGGTCAACAAGGCATTCTACTTATTGAAAAGGGCATTTGACTCGGTCAACAAGGCATACAAGACATTCTACTTGGTAAACAAGGCATTTATCTTGTTCAACAAGGTATTCGACTGGTTGAACAAGGCATTTGACTTGTCAACAAGGCATTAAACTTGTTCAACAAGATAATGGACTTGTTCACCAAGGCAATCTACTTGTTCAAAAGGGCATTCGACTTAGTCAACAAGGCATAGAAGGCATTCTACTTTTTCAACATGGCATTCAACTTGGTCATCTAGGCATGATTTGGTCAATAAGGCATTCGACTGGTTGAACAAGCCATTGTTCAACAAGGTAATTGACCTGGTCAACAAGGCATTGGCCTTGTTCAACAAGGCATTACTTGGTCAACAAGGCATTCGACTTGGTCAGCAAGGCATTTGACTTGTTCAACAAGGCATCCGATTGGTTCACCAAGGCATTACTTGGTTAACAAGACATTCAACTTCTTCAACATGGCATTCGACTTGTTCAACAAGGAACTCAACTTGGTCAACAAGGCATAACTTGGTTAACAAGACTATCAACTTGGTCAAGAAGGCATCTGACATTGTGAAAAAGGAATTCAACTTGGTCAACAAGGCATTCTACTTGTTCAAAAGGGCATTTGACTAGTTCAACAAGGCACTCAACTTGGTCAACAAGACTATCAACTTGGTCAAGAAGGCATCTGACTTTGTGAAAAAGGAATTCAACTTGGTCAACAAGGCATTCTACTTATTCAAAAAGGCATTTGACTCGGTCAACAAGGCATACAAGACATTCTACTTGGTAAACAAGGCATTTATCTTGTTCAACAAGGCATTCGACTGGTTGAACAAGGCATTTGACTTGTCAACAAGGCATTAAACTTGTTCAACAAGATAATGGACTTGTTCACCAGGGCAATCTACTTGTTCAAAAGGGCATTCGACTTAGTCAACAAGGCATAGAAGGCATTCTACTTTTTCAACATGGCATTCAACTTGGTCATCTAGGAATGATTTGGTCAACAAGGCATTCGACTGGTTGAACAAGCCATTGTTCAACAAGGTATTTAACCTGGTCAACAAGGCATTCGACTTGGTCAGCAAGGCATTTGACTAGTTCAACAAGGCATCCGACTGGTTCACCAAGGCATTACTTGGTCAACGAAGCATTCAACTTCTTCAACATGGCATTCGACTTGTTCAACAAGGCACTCAACTTCGTCAACAAGGCATAACTTGGTTAACAAGACTATCAACTTGGTCAACAAGGCATCTGACTTTGTCAAAATGAATTCAACTTGGTCAACAAGGCATTCTACTTGTTTAAAAGGGCATTTGACTTGGTCAACAAGGCATAAAAGGCATTCTACTTGATAAACAAGGCATTTGTCTTGTTTAACAAGGCATTCTGCTTGGTCAACAAGGCATTCGACTGGTTGAACAAGGCATTTGACTTGTTCAACAAGGTATTTGACTTGTTCAACTAGGCATTCTACCTGGTCAACAAGGCATTGGCCTTGTTCAACAAGTCATTACTTGGTCAACAAGGCATTCAACTTGGTCAGCAAGGCATTTGACTTGTTCAACAACGCATCCGATTGGTTCACCAAGGCATTACTTGGTTAACAAGACATTCAACTTCTTCAACATGGCATTCGACTTGTTCAACAAGGCACTCAACTTCGTCAACAAGGCATAACTTGGTTAACAAGACTATCAACTTGGTCAACAAGGCATCTGACTTGGTCAAAATGAATTCAACTTGGTCAACAAGGCATTCTACTTGTTTAAAAGGGCATTTGACTTGGTCAACAAGGCATAAAAGGCATTCTACTTGATAAACAAGGCATTTGTCTTGTTCAACAAGGCATTCTGCTTGGTCAACAAGGCATTCGACTGGTTGAACAAGGCATTTGACTTGTTCAACAAGGTATTTGACTTGTTCAACTAGGCATTCTACCTGGTCAACAAGGCATTGGCCTTGTTCAACAAGTCATTACTTGGTCAACAAGGCATTCAACTTGGTCAGCAAGGCATTTGACTTGTTCAACAAGGCATCCGATTGGTTCACCAAGGCATTACTTGGTTAACAAGTCATTCAACTTCTTCAACATGGCATTCGACTTGTTCAACAAGGCACTCAACTTGGTCAACAAGGCATAACTTGGTTAACAAGACTATCAACTTGGTCAAGAAGGCATCTGACTTTGTGAAAAAGGAATTCAACTTGGTTACCAAGGCATTCTACTTATTCAAAAGGTCATTTGACTCGGTCAACAAGGCATACAAGACATTCTACTTGGTAAACAAGGCATTTATGTTGTTCAACAAGGCATTCGACTGGTTGAACAAGGCATTTGACTTGTCAACAAGGCATTAAACTTGTTCAACAAGATAATGGACTTGTTCACCAAGGCAATCTACTTGTTCAAAAGGGCATTCGACTTAGTCAACAAGGCATAGAAGGCATTCTACTTTTTCAACATGGCATTCAACTTGGTCATCTAGGCATGATTTGGTCAACAAGGCATTCGACTGGTTGAACAAGCCATTGTTCAACAAGGCATTGGCCTTGTTCAACAAGGCATTTCTTGGTCAACAAGGCATTCGACTTGGTCAGCAAGGCATTTGACTAGTTCACCAAGGCATCCGACTGGTTCACCAAGGCATTACTTGGTCAACGAAGCATTCAACTTCTTCAACATGGCATTCGACTTGTTCAACAAGGCACTCAACTTGGTCAACAAGGCATAACTTGGTTAACAAGACTATCAACTTGGTCAAGAAGGCATCTGACATTTTGAAAAAGGAATTCAACTTGGTCAACAAGGCATTCTACTTGTTCAAAAGGGCATTTGACTTGTTCAACAAGGCACTCAACTTGGTCAACAAGACTATCAACTTGGTGAAGAAGGCATATGACTTTGTGAAAAAGGAATTCAACTTGGTCAACAAGGCATTCTACTTGTTCAAAAGGGCATTTGACTTGTTCAACAAGGCACTCAACTTTGTCAACAAGGCATAACTTGGTTAACAAGACTATCAACTTGGTCAAGAAGGCATCTGACTTTGTGAAAAAGGAATTCAACTTGGTCAACAAGGCATTCTACTTATTCAAAAGGGCATTTGACTCGGTCAACAAGGCATACAAGACATTCTATTTGGTAAACAAGGCATTTATCTTGTTCAACAAGGCATTCGACTGGTTCAACAAGGCATTTGACTTGTCAACAAGTCATTAAACTTGTTCAACAAGATAATGGACTTGTTCACCAAGGCAATCTACTTGTTCAAAAGTGCATTCGACTTAGTCAACAAGGCATAGAAGGCATTCTACTTTTTCAGCATGGCATTCAACTTGGTCATCTAGGCATGATTTGGACAACAAGGCATTCGACTGGTTGAACAAGCCATTTTCAACAAGGTATTTGACATGGTCAACAAGGCATTGGCCTTGTTCAACAAGGCATTACTTGGTCAACAAGGCATTCGACTTGGTCAGCAAGGCATTTGACTTGTTCAACAAGGCATCCGACTGGTTCACCAAGGCATTACTTGGTCAACGAAGCATTCAACTTCTTCAACATGGCATTCGACTTGTTCAACAAGGCACTCAACTTGGTCAAAAAGGCATAACTTGGTTAACAACACTATCAACTTGGTCAAGAAGGCATCTGACATTTTGAAAAAGGAATTCAACTTGGTCAACAAGGCATTCAACTTGTTCAAAAGGGCATTTGACTTGTTCAACAAGGCACTCAACTTGGTCAACAAGGCATAACTTGGTTAACAAGACTATCAACTTGGTCAAGAAGGCATCGGACTTTGTGAAAAAGGAATTCAACTTGGTCAACAAGGCATTCTACCTATTGAAAAGGGCATTTGACTGGGTCAACAAGGCATACAAGACATTCTACTTGGTAAACAAGGCATTTATCTTGTTCAACAAGGTATTCGACTGGTTGAACAAGGCATTTGACTTGTCAACAAGGCATTAAACTTGTTCAACAACATAATGGACTTGTTCACCAAGGCAATCTACTGTTCAAAATGGCATTCGACTTAGTCAACAAGGCATAGAAGGCATTCTACTTTTTCAACATGGCATTCAACTTGGTCATCTAGGCATGATTTGGTCAACAAGGCATTCGACTGGTTGAACAAGCCATTGTTCAACAAGGTAGTTGACCTGGTCAACAAGGCATTGGCCTTGTTCAACAAGGCATTGGCCTTGTTCAACAAGGCATTACTTGGTCAACAAGGCATTCGACTTGGTCAGCAAGGCATTTGACTTGTTCAACAAGGCATCCGATTGGTTCACCAAGGCATTACTTGGTTAACAAGACATTCAACTTCTTCAACATGGCATTCGACTTGTTCAACAAGACACTCAACTTGGTCAACAAGGCATAACTTGGTTAACAAGACTATCAACTTGGTCAAGAAGGCATCTGACATTGTGAAAAAGGAATTCAACTTGGTCAACAAGGCATTCTACTTGTTCAAAAGGGCATTTGACTTGTTCAACAAGGCACTCGACTTGGTCAACTAGGCATAACTTGGTTAACAAGACTATCAACTTGGTCAAGAAGGCATCTGACTTTGTGAAAAAGGAATTCAACTTGGTCAACAAGGCATTCTACTTATTCAAAAGGCATTTGACTCGGTCAACAAGGCATACAAGACATTCTACTTGGTAAACAAGGCATTTATCTTGTTCAACAAGGCATTCGACTGGTTGAACAAGGCATTTGACTTGTCAACAAGGCATTAAACTTGTTCGACAAGATAAGGACTTGTTCACCAAGGCAATCTACTTGTTCAAAAGGGCATTCGACTTAGTCAACAAGGCATTCTACTTTTTCAACATGGCATTCAACTTGGTCATCTAGGCATGATTTGGTCAACAAGGCATTTGACTGGTTGAACAAGCCATTGTTCAACAAGGTAGTTGACCTGGTCAACAAGGCATTGGCCTTGTTCAACAAGGCATTACTTGGTCAACAAGGCAATCGACTTGGTCAGCAAGGCATTTGACTAGGTCAACAAGGCATCCGACTGGTTCACCAAGGCATTACTTGGTCAACGAAGCATTCAACTTCTTCAACATGGCATTCGACTTGTTCAACAACGCACTCAACTTCGTCAACAAGGCATAACTTGGTTAACAAGACTATCAACTTGGTCAACAAGGCATCTGACTTTGTCAAAATGAATTCAACTTGGTCAACAAGGCATTCTACTTGTTTAAAAGGGCATTTGACTTGGTCAACAAGGCATAAAAGGCATTCTACTTGATAAACAAGGCATTTTGTCATGTTCAACAAGGCATTCTGCTTGGTCAACAAGGCATTCGACTGGTTGAAGAAGGCATTTGACTCGTTCAACAAGGTATTTGACTTGTTCAACTAGGCATTCTACCTGGTCAACAAGGCATTGGCCTTGTTCAACAAGGCACTATTTGGTCAGCAAGGCATTCAACTTGGTCAGCAAGGCATTTGACTTGTTCAACAAGGCATCCGATTGGTTCACCAAGGCATTACTTGGTTAACAAGACATTCAACTTCTTCAACATGGCATTCGACTTGTTCAACAAGGCACTCAACTTGGTCAACAAGGCATAACTTGGTTAACAAGACTATCAATTTGGTCAAGAAGGCATCTGACTTTGTGAAAAAGGAATTCAACTTGGTCAACAAGGCATTCTACTTGTTCAAAAGGGCATTTGAGTTGTTCAACAAGGCACTCAACTTGGTCAACAAGGCATAACTTGGTTAACAAGACTATCAACTTGGTCAAGAAGGCATCTGACTTTTTGAAAAAGGAATTCAACTTGGTCAACAAGGCATTCTACTTATTGAAAAGGGCATTTGACTCGGTCAACAAGGCATACAAGACATTCTACTTGGTAAACAAGGCACTTATCTTGTTCAACAAGGTATTCGACTGGTTGAACAAGGCATTTGACTTGTCAACAAGGCATTAAACTTGTTCAACAAGATAATGGACTTGTTCACCAAGGCAATCTACTTGTTCAAAAGGGCATTCGACTTAGTCAACAAGGCATTCTACTTTTTCAACATGGCATTCAACTTGGTCATCTAGGCATGATTTGGTCAGCAAGGCATTCGACTGGTTGAACAAGCCATTTTTCAACAAGGTATTTAACCTGGTCAACAAGGCATTCGACTTGTTCAGCAAGGCATTTGACTAGTTCAACAAGGCATCCGACTGGTTCACCAAGGCATTACTTGGTCAACGAAGCATTCAACTTCTTCAACATGGCATTCGACTTGGTCAACAAGGCATAAAAGGCATTCTACTTGATATACAATGCATTTGTCTTGTTCAACAAGGCATTCTGCTTGGTCAGCAAGGCATTCGACTGGTTGAACAAGGCATTTGACTTGTTCAACAAGGTATTTGACTTGTTCAACTAGGCATTCTACCTGGTCAACAAGGCATTGGCCTTGTTCAACAAGGCATTACTTGGTCAACAAGGCATTCAACTTGGTCAGCAAGGCATTTGACTTGTTCGACAAGGCATCCGATTGGTTCACCAAGGCATTACTTGGTTAACAAGAGACATTCAACTTCTTCAACATGGCATTCGACTTGTTCAACAAGGCACTCAACTTGGGCAACAAGGCATAACTTGGTTAACAAGACTATCAACTTGGTCAAGAAGGCATCTGACATTTTGAAAAAGGAATTCAACTTGGTCAACAAGGCATTCTACTTGTTCAAAAGGGCATTTGACTTGTTCAACAAGGCACTCAACTATGTCAACAAGGCATAACTTGGTTAACAAGACTATCAACTTGGTCAAGAAGGCATCTGACTTTGTGAAAAAGGAATTCAACTTGGTCAACAAGGCAGTCTACTTATTCAAAAGGGCATTTGACTCGGTCAACAAGGCATACAAGACATTCTACTTGGTAAACAAGGCATTTATCTTGTTCAACAAGGCATTCGACTGGTTGAACAAGGCATTTGACTTGTCAACAAGGCATTAAACTTGTTCAACAACATAATGGACTTGTTCACCAAGGCAATCTACTTGTTCAAAAGGGCATTCGACTTAGTCAACAAGGCATAGAAGGCATTCTACTTTTTCAACATGGCATTCAACTTGGTTATCTAGGAATGATTTGGTCAACAAGGCATTCGACAGGTTGAACAAGCCATTGTTCAACAAGGTATTTGACCTGGTCAACAAGGCATTCGACTTGGTCAGCAAGGCATTTGACTAGTTCAACAAGGCATCCGACTGGTTCACCAAGGCATTACTTGGTCAACGAAGCATTCAACTTCTTCAACATGGCATTCGACTTGTTCAACAAGGCACTCAACTTGGTCAACAAGGCATAACTTGGTTAACAAGACTATCAACTTGGTCAAGAAGGCATCTGACTTTGTGAAAAAGGAATTCAACTTGGTCAACAAGGCATTCTACTTATTCAAAAGGGCATTTGACTCGGTCAACAAGGCATACAAGACATTCTATTTGGTAAACAAGGCATTTATCTTGTTCAACAAGGCATTCGACTGGTTCAACAAGGCATTTTACTTGTCAACAAGTCATTAAACTTGTTCAACAAGATAATGGACTTGTTCACCAAGGCAATCTACTTGTTCAAAAGTGCATTCGACTTAGTCAACAAGGCATAGAAGGCATTCTACTTTTTCAGCATGGCATTCAACTTGGTCATCTAGGCATGATTTGGACAACAAGGCATTCGACTGGTTGAACAAGCCATTTTCAACAAGGTATTTGACATGGTCAACAAGGCATTGGCCTTGTTCAACAAGGCATTACTTGGTCAACAAGGCATTCGACTTGGTCAGCAAGGCATTTGACTTGTTCAACAAGGCATCCGACTGGTTCACCAAGGCATTACTTGGTCAACGAAGCATTCAACTTCTTCAACATGGCATTCGACTTGTTCAACAAGGCACTCAACTTGGTCAAAAAGGCATAACTTGGTTAACAACACTATCAACTTGGTCAAGAAGGCATCTGACATTTTGAAAAAGGAATTCAACTTGGTCAACAAGGCATTCAACTTGTTTAAAAGGGCATTTGACTTGTTCAACAAGGCACTCAACTTGGTCAACAAGGCATAACTTGGTTAACAAGACTATCAACTTGGTCAAGAAGGCATCGGACTTTGTGAAAAAGGAATTCAACTTGGTCAACAAGGCATTCTACCTATTGAAAAGGGCATTTGACTGGGTAGCCAAGGCATACAAGACATTCTACTTGGTAAACAAGGCATTTATCTTGTTCAACAAGGTATTCGACTGGTTGAACAAGGCATTTGACTTGTCAACAAGGCATTAAACTTGTTCAACAACATAATGGACTTGTTCACCAAGGCAATCTACTTGTTCAAAATGGCATTCGACTTAGTCAACAAGGCATAGAAGGCATTCTACTTTTTCAACATGGCATTCAACTTGGTCATCTAGGCATGATTTGGTCAACAAGGCATTCGACTGGTTGAACAAGCCATTGTTCAACAAGGTAGTTGACCTGGTCAACAAGGCATTGGCCTTGTTCAACAAGGCATTGGCCTTGTTCAACAAGGCATTACTTGGTCAACAAGGCATTCGACTTGGTCAGCAAGGCATTTGACTTGTTCAACAAGGCATCCGATTGGTTCACCAAGGCATTACTTGGTTAACAAGACATTCAACTTCTTCAACATGGCATTCGACTTGTTCAACAAGACACTCAACTTGGTCAACAAGGCATAACTTGGTTAACAAGACTATCAACTTGGTCAAGAAGGCATCTGACATTGTGAAAAAGGAATTCAACTTGGTCAACAAGGCATTCTACTTGTTCAAAAGGGCATTTGACTTGTTCAACAAGGCACTCGACTTGGTCAACTAGGCATAACTTGGTTAACAAGACTATCAACTTGGTCAAGAAGGCATCTGACTTTGTGAAAAAGGAATTCAACTTGGTCAACAAGGCATTCTACTTATTCAAAAGGCATTTGACTCGGTCAACAAGGCATACAAGACATTCTACTTGGTAAACAAGGCATTTATCTTGTTCAACAAGGCATTCGACTGGTTGAACAAGGCATTTGACTTGTCAACAAGGCATTAAACTTGTTCGACAAGATAATGGACTTGTTCACCAAGGCAATCTACTTGTTCAAAAGGGCATTCGACTTAGTCAACAAGGCATTCTACTTTTTCAACATGGCATTCAACTTGGTCATCTAGGCATGATTTGGTCAACAAGGCATTCGACTGGTTCAACAAGCCATTGTTCAACAAGGTATTTGACCTGGTCAACAAGGCATTGGCCTTGTTCAACAAGGCATTACTTGGTCAACAAGGCATTCGACTTGGTCAGCAAGGCATTTGACTAGTTCAACAAGGCATCCGACTGGTTCACCAAGGCATTACTTGGTCAACGAAGCATTCAACTTCTTCAACATGGCATTCGACTTGTTCAACAAGGCACTCAACTTGGTCAACAAGGCATAACTTGGTTAACAAGACTATCAACTTGGTCAACAAGGCATTCTACTTGTTCAAAAGGGCATTTAACTTGTTCAACAAGGCACTCAACTTTGTCAACAAGGCATAACTTGGTTAACAAGACTATCAACTTGGTCAAGAAGGCATCTGACTTTGTGAAAAAGGAATTCAACTTGGTCAACAAGGCATTCTACTTATTGAAAAGGGCATTTGACTCGGTCAACAAGGCATACAAGACATTCTACTTGGTAAACAAGGCATTTATCTTGTTCAACAAGGTATTCGACTGGTTGAACAAGGCATTTGACTTGTCAACAAGGCATTAAACTTGTTCAACAAGATAATGGACTTGTTCACCAAGGCAATCTACTTGTTCAAAAGGGCATTCGACTTAGTCAACAAGGCATTCTACTTTTTCAACATGGCATTCAACTTGGTCATCTAGGCATGATTTGGTCAACAAGGCATTTGACTGGTTGAACAAGCCATTGTTCAACAAGGTAGTTGACCTGGTCAACAAGGCATTGGCCTTGTTCAACAAGGCATTACTTGGTCAACAAGGCAATCGACTTGGTCAGCAAGGCATTTGACTAGGTCAACAAGGCATCCGACTGGTTCACCAAGGCATTACTTGGTCAACGAAGCATTCAACTTCTTCAACATGGCATTCGACTTGTTCAACAACGCACTCAACTTCGTCAACAAGGCATAACTTGGTTAACAAGACTATCAACTTGGTCAACAAGGCATCTGACTTTGTCAAAATGAATTCAACTTGGTCAACAAGGCATTCTACTTGTTTAAAAGGGCATTTGACTTGGTCAACAAGGCATAAAAGGCATTCTACTTGATAAACAAGGCATTTTGTCATGTTCAACAAGGCATTCTGCTTGGTCAACAAGGCATTCGACTGGTTGAAGAAGGCATTTGACTCGTTCAACAAGGTATTTGACTTGTTCAACTAGGCATTCTACCTGGTCAACAAGGCATTGGCCTTGTTCAACAAGGCACTATTTGGTCAGCAAGGCATTCAACTTGGTCAGCAAGGCATTTGACTTGTTCAACAAGGCATCCGATTGGTTCACCAAGGCATTACTTGGTTAACAAGACATTCAACTTCTTCAACATGGCATTCGACTTGTTCAACAAGGCACTCAACTTGGTCAACAAGGCATAACTTGGTTAACAAGACTATCAATTTGGTCAAGAAGGCATCTGACTTTGTGAAAAAGGAATTCAACTTGGTCAACAAGGCATTCTACTTGTTCAAAAGGGCATTTGAGTTGTTCAACAAGGCACTCAACTTGGTCAACAAGGCATAACTTGGTTAACAAGACTATCAACTTGGTCAAGAAGGCATCTGACTTTTTGAAAAAGGAATTCAACTTGGTCAACAAGGCATTCTACTTATTGAAAAGGGCATTTGACTCGGTCAACAAGGCATACAAGACATTCTACTTGGTAAACAAGGCACTTATCTTGTTCAACAAGGTATTCGACTGGTTGAACAAGGCATTTGACTTGTCAACAAGGCATTAAACTTGTTCAACAAGATAATGGACTTGTTCACCAAGGCAATCTACTTGTTCAAAAGGGCATTCGACTTAGTCAACAAGGCATTCTACTTTTTCAACATGGCATTCAACTTGGTCATCTAGGCATGATTTGGTCAGCAAGGCATTCGACTGGTTGAACAAGCCATTTTTCAACAAGGTATTTAACCTGGTCAACAAGGCATTCGACTTGTTCAGCAAGGCATTTGACTAGTTCAACAAGGCATCCGACTGGTTCACCAAGGCATTACTTGGTCAACGAAGCATTCAACTTCTTCAACATGGCATTCGACTTGGTCAACAAGGCATAAAAGGCATTCTACTTGATATACAATGCATTTGTCTTGTTCAACAAGGCATTCTGCTTGGTCAGCAAGGCATTCGACTGGTTGAACAAGGCATTTGACTTGTTCAACAAGGTATTTGACTTGTTCAACTAGGCATTCTACCTGGTCAACAAGGCATTGGCCTTGTTCAACAAGGCATTACTTGGTCAACAAGGCATTCAACTTGGTCAGCAAGGCATTTGACTTGTTCGACAAGGCATCCGATTGGTTCACCAAGGCATTACTTGGTTAACAAGAGACATTCAACTTCTTCAACATGGCATTCGACTTGTTCAACAAGGCACTCAACTTGGGCAACAAGGCATAACTTGGTTAACAAGACTATCAACTTGGTCAAGAAGGCATCTGACATTTTGAAAAAGGAATTCAACTTGGTCAACAAGGCATTCTACTTGTTCAAAAGGGCATTTGACTTGTTCAACAAGGCACTCAACTATGTCAACAAGGCATAACTTGGTTAACAAGACTATCAACTTGGTCAAGAAGGCATCTGACTTTGTGAAAAAGGAATTCAACTTGGTCAACAAGGCAGTCTACTTATTCAAAAGGGCATTTGACTCGGTCAACAAGGCATACAAGACATTCTACTTGGTAAACAAGGCATTTATCTTGTTCAACAAGGCATTCGACTGGTTGAACAAGGCATTTGACTTGTCAACAAGGCATTAAACTTGTTCAACAACATAATGGACTTGTTCACCAAGGCAATCTACTTGTTCAAAAGGGCATTCGACTTAGTCAACAAGGCATAGAAGGCATTCTACTTTTTCAACATGGCATTCAACTTGGTTATCTAGGAATGATTTGGTCAACAAGGCATTCGACAGGTTGAACAAGCCATTGTTCAACAAGGTATTTGACCTGGTCAACAAGGCATTCGACTTGGTCAGCAAGGCATTTGACTAGTTCAACAAGGCATCCGACTGGTTCACCAAGGCATTACTTGGTCAACGAAGCATTCAACTTCTTCAACATGGCATTCGACTTGTTCAACAAGGCACTCAACTTGGTCAACAAGGCATAACTTGGTTAACAAGACTATCAACTTGGTCAACAAGGCATTCTACTTGATAAACAAGGCATTTTGTCATGTTCAACAAGGCATTCTGCTTGGTCAACAAGGCATTCGACTGGTTGAAGAAGGCATTTGACTCGTTCAACAAGGTATTTGACTTGTTCAACTAGGCATTCTACCTGGTCAACAAGGCATTGGCCTTGTTCAACAAGGCATTACTTGGTCAACAAGGCATTCAACTTGGTCAGCAAGGCATTCGACTTGTTCAACAAGGCATCCGATTGGTTCACCAAGGCATTACTTGGTTAACAAGACATTCAACTTCTTCAACATGGCATTCGACTTGTTCAACAAGGCACTCAACTTGGTCAACAAGGCATAACTTGGTTAACAAGACTATCAACTTGGTCAAGAAGGCATCTGACTTTGTGAAAAAGGAATTCAACTTGGTCAACAAGGCATTCTACTTGTTCAAAAGGGCATTTGACTTGTTCAACAAGGCACTCAACTTGGTCAACAAGGCATAACTTGGTTAACAAGACTATCAACTTGGTCAAGAAGGCATCTGACTTTGTGAAAAAGGAATTCAACTTGGTCAACAAGGCATTCTACTTATTCAAAAGGGCATTTGACTCGGTCAACAAGGCATACAAGACATTCTACTTGGTAAACAAGGCATTTATCTTGTTCAACAAGGCATTCGACTGGTTGAACAAGGCATTTGACTTGTCAACAAGGCATTAAACTTGTTCAACAAGATAATGGACTTGTTCACCAAGGCAATCTACTTGTTCAAAAGGGCATTTGACTTAGTCAACAAGGCATAGAAGGCATTCTACTTTTTCAACATGGCATTCAACTTGGTCATCTAGGCATGATTTGGTCAACAAGGCATTCGACTGGTTGAACAAGCCATTGTTCAACAAGGTAGTTGACCTGGTCTACAAGGCATTGGCCTTGTTCAACAAGGCATTACTTGGTCAACAAGGCATTCGACTTGGTCAGCAAGGCATTTGACTAGTTCAACAAGGCTTCCGACTGGTTCACCAAGGCATTACTTGGTCAACGAAGCATTCAACTTCTTCAACATGGCATTCGACTTGTTCAACAAGGCACTCAACTTCGTCAACAAGGCATAACTTGGTTAACAAGACTATCAACTAGGTCAACAAGGCATCTGGCAAAATGAATTCAACTTGGTCAACAAGGCATTCTACTTGTTTAAAAGGGCATTTGACTTGGTCAACAAGGCATAAAAGGCATTCTACTTGATAAACAAGGCATTTATCTTGTTCAACAAGGCATTCTGCTTGGTCAACAAGGCATTCGACTGGTTGAACAAGGCATTTGACTTGTTCAACAAGGTATTTGACTTGTTCACCTAGGCATTCTACCTGGTCAACAAGGCATTGGCCTTGTTCAACAAGGCATTACTTGGTCAACAAGGCATTCAACTTGGTCAGCAAGGCATTTGACTTGTTCAACAAGGCATCCGATTGGTTCACCAAGGCATTACTTGGTTAACAAGACATTCAACTTCTTCAACATGGCATTCGACTTGTTCAACAAGGCACTCAACTTGGTCAACAAGGCATAACTTGGTTAACAAGACTATCAACTTGGTCAAGAAGGCATCTGACATTGTGAAAAAGGAATTCAACTTGGTCAACAAGGCATTCTACTTGTTCAAAAGGGCATTTGACTTGTTCAACAAGGCACTCAACTTGGTCAACAAAGCATAACTTGGTTAACAAGACTATCAACTTGGTCAAGAAGGCATCTGACATTTTGAAAAAGGAATTCAACTTGGTCAACAAGGCATTCTACTTGTTCAAAAGGGCATTTGACTTGTTCAACAAGGCACTCAACTTGGTCAACTAGGCATAACTTGCTTAACAAGACTATCAACTTGGTCAAGAAGGCATCTGACTTTGTGAAAAAAGAATTCAACTTGGTCAGCAAGGCATTCTACTTATTCAAAAGGGCATTTGACTCGGTCAACAAGGCATACAAGACATTCTACTTGGTAAACAAGGCATTTATCTTGTTCAACAAGGCATTCGACTGGTTGAACAAGGCATTTGACTTGTCAACACGGCATTAAACTTGTTCAACAAGATAATGGACTTGTTCACCAAGGCAATCTACTTGTTCAAAAGGGTATTCGACTTAGTCAACAAGGCATAGAAGGCATTCTACTTTTTCAACATGGCATTCAACTTGGTCATCTAGGCATGATTTGGTCAACAAGGCATTCGACTTGTTGAACAAGCCATTTTTCAACAAGGTATTTAACCTGGTAAACAAGGCATTCGACTTGGTCAGCAAGGCATTTGACTAGTTCAACAAGGCATCCGACTGGTTCACCAAGGCATTACTTGGTCAACGAAGCATTCAACTTCTTCAACATGGCATTCGACTTGTTCAACAAGGCACTCAACTTCGTCAACAAGGCATAACTTGGTTAACAAGACTATCAACTTGGTCAACAAGGCATCTGACTTTGTCAAAATGAATTCAACTTGGTCAACAAGGCATTCTACTTGTTTAAAAGGGCATTTGACTTGGTCAACAAGGCATAAAAGGCATTCTACTTGATAAACAAGGCATTTGTCTTGTTCAACAAGGCATTCTGCTTGGTCAACAAGGCATTCGACTTGTTGAACAAGGCATTTGACTTGTTCAACAAGGTATTTGACTTGTTCAACTAGGCATTCTACCTGGTCAACAAGGCATTACTTGGTCAACAAGGCATTACTTGGTCAACAAGGCATTCAACTTGGTCAGCATGGCATTTGACTTGTTCAACAAGGCATCCGATTGGTTCACCAAGGCATTACTTGGTTAACAAGACATTCAACTTCTTCAACATGGCATTCGACTTGTTCAACAAGGCACTCAACTTGGTCAACAAGGCATAACTTGGTTAACAAGACTATCAACTTGGTCAAGAAGGCATCTGACATTTTGAAAAAGGAATTCAACTTGGTCAACAAGGCATTCTACTTGTTCAAAAGGGCATTTGACTTGTTCAACAAGGCACTCAACTTGGTCAACTAGCCATAACTTGCTTAACAAGACTATCAACTTGGTCAAGAAGGCATCTGACTTTGTGAAAAAAGAATTCAACTTGGTCAACAAGGCATTCTACTTATTCAAAAGGGCATTTGACTCGGTCAACGAGGCATACAAGACATTCTACTTGGTAAACAAAGCATTTATCTTGTTCAACAAGGCATTCGACTGGTTGAACAAGGCATTTGACTTGTCAACAAGGCATTAAACTTGTTCAACAAGATAATGGACTTGTTCACCAAGGCAATCTACTTGTTCAAAAGGGCATTCGACTTAGTCAACAAGGCATTCTACTTTTTCAACATGGCATTCAACTTGGTCATCTAGGCATGATTTGGTCAGCAAGGCATTCGACTGGTTGAACAAGCCATTTTTCAACAAGGTATTTAACCTGGTCAACAAGGCATTCGACTTGTTCAGCAAGGCATTTGACTAGTTCAACAAGGCATCCGACTGGTTCACCAAGGCATTACTTGGTCAACGAAGCATTCAACTTCTTCAACATGGCATTCGACTTGTTCAACAAGGCACTCAACTTCGTCAACAAGGCATAACTTGGTTAATAAGACTATCAACTTGGTCAACAAGGCATCTGATTTTAGTCAAAATGAATTCAACTTGGTCAACAAGGCATTCTACTTGTTTAAAAGGGCATTTTACTTGGTCAACAAGGCATAAAAGGCATTCTACTTGATAAACAAGGCATTTGTCTTGTTCAACAAGGCCTTCTGCTTGGTCAACAAGGCATTTGACTTGTCAACAAGGCATTAAACTTGTTCAACAAGATAATGGACTTGTTCACCAAGGCAATCTACTTGTTCAAAAGGGCATTCGACTTAGTCAACAAGGCATTCTACTTTTTCAACATGGCATTCAACTTGGTCATCTAGGCATGATTTGGTCAGCAAGGCATTCGACTGGTTGAACAAGCCATTTTTTACCAAGGTATTTAACCTGGTCAACAAGGCATTCGACTTGCTCAGCAAGGCATTTGACTAGTTCAACAAGGCATCCGACTGGTTCACCAAGGCATTACTTGGTCAACGAAGCATTCAACTTCTTCAACATGGCATTCGACTTGTTCAACAAGGCACTCAACTTCGTCAACAAGGCATAACTTGGTTAATAAGACTATCAACTTGGTCAACAAGGCATCTGATTTTTGTCAAAATGAATTCAACTTGGTCAACAAGGCATTCTACTTGTTTAAAAGGGCATTTTACTTGGTCAACAAGGCATAAAAGGCATTCTACTTGATAAACAAGGCATTTGTCTTGTTCAACAAGGCCTTCTGCTTGGTCAACAAGGCATTTGACTTGTCAACAAGGCATTAAACTTGTTCAACAAGATAATGGACTTGTTCACCAAGGCAATCTACTTGTTCAAAAGGGCATTCGACTTAGTCAACAAGGCATTCTACTTTTTCAACATGGCATTCAACTTGGTCATCTAGGCATGATTTGGTCAGCAAGGCATTCGACTGGTTGAACAAGCCATTTTTCAACAAGGTATTTAACCTGGTCAACAAGGCATTCGACTTGTTCAGCAAGGCATTTGACTAGTTCAACAAGGCATCCGACTGGTTCACCAAGGCATTACTTGGTCAACGAAGCATTCAACTTCTTCAACATGGCATTCGACTTGTTCAACAAGGCACTCAACTTCGTCAACAAGGCATAACTTGGTTAATAAGACTATCAACTTGGTCAACAAGGCATCTGATTTTTGTCAAAATGAATTCAACTTGGTCAACAAGGCATTCTACTTGTTTAAAAGGGCATTTGACTTGGTCAACAAGGCATAAAAGGCATTCTACTTGATAAACAAGGCATTTGTCTTGTTCAACAAGGCCTTCTGCTTGGTCAACAAGGCATTTGACTTGTCAACAAGGCATTAAACTTGTTCAACAAGATAATGGACTTGTTCACCAAGGCAATCTACTTGTTCAAAAGGGCATTCGACTTAGTCAACAAGGCATTCTACTTTTTCAACATGGCATTCAACTTGGTCATCTAGGCATGATTTGGTCAGCAAGGCATTCGACTGGTTGAACAAGCCATTTTTCAACAAGGTATTTAACCTGGTCAACAAGGCATTCGACTTGTTCAGCAAGGCATTTGACTAGTTCAACAAGGCATCCGACTGGTTCACCAAGGCATTACTTGGTCAACGAAGCATTCAACTTCTTCAACATGGCATTCGACTTGTTCAACAAGGCACTCAACTTCGTCAACAAGGCATAACTTGGTTAATAAGACTATCAACTTGGTCAACAAGGCATCTGATTTTAGTCAAAATGAATTCAACTTGGTCAACAAGGCATTCTACTTGTTTAAAAGGGCATTTTACTTGGTCAACAAGGCATAAAAGGCATTCTACTTGATAAACAAGGCATTTGTCTTGTTCAACAAGGCCTTCTGCTTGGTCAACAAGGCATTTGACTTGTCAACAAGGCATTAAACTTGTTCAACAAGATAATGGACTTGTTCACCAAGGCAATCTACTTGTTCAAAAGGGCATTCGACTTAGTCAACAAGGCATTCTACTTTTTCAACATGGCATTCAACTTGGTCATCTAGGCATGATTTGGTCAGCAAGGCATTCGACTGGTTGAACAAGCCATTTTTTACCAAGGTATTTAACCTGGTCAACAAGGCATTCGACTTGTTCAGCAAGGCATTTGACTAGTTCAACAAGGCATCCGACTGGTTCACCAAGGCATTACTTGGTCAACGAAGCATTCAACTTCTTCAACATGGCATTCGACTTGTTCAACAAGGCACTCAACTTCGTCAACAAGGCATAACTTGGTTAATAAGACTATCAACTTGGTCAACAAGGCATCTGATTTTTGTCAAAATGAATTCAACTTGGTCAACAAGGCATTCTACTTGTTTAAAAGGGCATTTTACTTGGTCAACAAGGCATAAAAGGCATTCTACTTGATAAACAAGGCATTTGTCTTGTTCAACAAGGCCTTCTGCTTGGTCAACAAGGCATTTGACTTGTCAACAAGGCATTAAACTTGTTCAACAAGATAATGGACTTGTTCACCAAGGCAATCTACTTGTTCAAAAGGGCATTCGACTTAGTCAACAAGGCATTCTACTTTTTCAACATGGCATTCAACTTGGTCATCTAGGCATGATTTGGTCAGCAAGGCATTCGACTGGTTGAACAAGCCATTTTTCAACAAGGTATTTAACCTGGTCAACAAGGCATTCGACTTGTTCAGCAAGGCATTTGACTAGTTCAACAAGGCATCCGACTGGTTCACCAAGGCATTACTTGGTCAACGAAGCATTCAACTTCTTCAACATGGCATTCGACTTGTTCAACAAGGCACTCAACTTCGTCAACAAGGCATAACTTGGTTAATAAGACTATCAACTTGGTCAACAAGGCATCTGATTTTTGTCAAAATGAATTCAACTTGGTCAACAAGGCATTCTACTTGTTTAAAAGGGCATTTTACTTGGTCAACAAGGCATAAAAGGCATTCTACTTGATAAACAAGGCATTTGTCTTGTTCAACAAGGCCTTCTGCTTGGTCAACAAGGCATTTGACTTGTCAACAAGGCATTAAACTTGTTCAACAAGATAATGGACTTGTTCACCAAGGCAATCTACTTGTTCAAAAGGGCATTCGACTTAGTCAACAAGGCATTCTACTTTTTCAACATGGCATTCAACTTGGTCATCTAGGCATGATTTGGTCAGCAAGGCATTCGACTGGTTGAACAAGCCATTTTTCAACAAGGTATTTAACCTGGTCAACAAGGCATTCGACTTGTTCAGCAAGGCATTTGACTAGTTCAACAAGGCATCCGACTGGTTCACCAAGGCATTACTTGGTCAACGAAGCATTCAACTTCTTCAACATGGCATTCGACTTGTTCAACAAGGCACTCAACTTCGTCAACAAGGCATAACTTGGTTAATAAGACTATCAACTTGGTCAACAAGGCATCTGATTTTTGTCAAAATGAATTCAACTTGGTCAACAAGGCATTCTACTTGTTTAAAAGGGCATTTGACTTGGTCAACAAGGCATAAAAGGCATTCTACTTGATAAACAAGGCATTTGTCTTGTTCAACAAGGCCTTCTGCTTGGTCAACAAGGCATTCGACTGGTTGAACAAGGCATTTGACTTGTCAACAAGGCATTGAACTTGTTCAACAAGATAATGGACTTGTTCACCAAGGCAATCTACTTGTTCAAAAGGGCATTCGACTTAGTCAACAAGGCATTCTACTTTTTCAACATGGCATTCAACTTGGTCATCTAGGCATGATTTGGTCAGCAAGGCATTCGACTGGTTGAACAAGCCATTTTTCAACAAGGTATTTAACCTGGTCAACAAGGCATTCGACTTGTTCAGCAAGGCATTTGACTAGTTCAACAAGGCATCCGACTGGTTCACCAAGGCATTACTTGGTCAACGAAGCATTCAACTTCTTCAACATGGCATTCGACTTGTTCAACAAGGCACTCAACTTCGTCAACAAGGCATAACTTGGTTAATAAGACTATCAACTTGGTCAACAAGGCATCTGATTTTTGTCAAAATGAATTCAACTTGGTCAACAAGGCATTCTACTTGTTTAAAAGGGCATTTGACTTGGTCAACAAGGCATAAAAGGCATTCTACTTGATAAACAAGGCATTTGTCTTGTTCAAAAGGGCCTTCTGCTTGGTCAACAAGGCATTCGACTGGTTGAACAAGGCATTTGACTTGTTCAACAAGGTATTTGACTTGTTTAACTAGGCATTCTACCTGGTCAACAAGGCATTGGCCTTGTTCAACAAGGCATTACTTGGTCAACAAGGCATTCAACTTGGTCAGCAAGGCATTTGACTTGTTCAACAAGGCATCCGTTTGGTTCACCGAGGCATTACTTGGTTAACAAGACATTCAACTTCTTCAACATGGCATTCGACTTGTTCAACAAGGCACTCAACTTGGTCAACAAGGCATAACTTGGTTAACAAGACTATCAACTTGGTCAAGAAGGCATCTGACATTGTGAAAAAGGAATTCAACTTGGTCAACAAGGCATTCTACTTGTTCAAAAGGGCATTTGACTTGTTCAACAAGGCACTTAACTTGGTCAACAAGGCATAACTTTGTTAACAAGACTATCAACTTGGTCAAGAAGGCATCTGACTTTGTGAAAAAGGAATTCAACTTGGTCAACAAGGCAGTCTACTTATTCAAAAGGGCATTTGACTCGGTCAACAAGGCATACAAGACATTCTACTTGGTAAACAAGGCATTTATCTTGTTCAACAAGGCATTCGACTGGTTGAACAAGGCATTTGACTTGTCAACAAGGCATTAAACTTGTTCAACAAGATAATGGACTTGTTCACCAAGGCAATCTACTTGTTCAAAAGGGCATTCGACTTAGTCAACAAGGCATAGAAGGCATTCTACTTTTTCAACATGGCATTCAACTTGGTTATCTAGGAATGATTTGGTCAACAAGGCATTCGACTGGTTAAACAAGCCATTGTTCAACAAGGTATTTGACCTGGTCAACAAGGCATTCGACTTGGTCAGCAAGGCATTTGACTAGTTCAACAAGGCATCCGACTGGTTCACCAAGGCATTACTTGGTTAACGAAGCATTCAACTTCTTCAACATGGCATTCGACTTGGTCAACAAGGCATAACTTGGTTAACAAGACTATCAACTTGGTCAACAAGGCATCTGACTTTGTCAAAATGAATTCAACTTGGTCAACAAGGCATTCTACTTGTTTAAAAGGGCATTTGACTTGGTCAACAAGGCATAAAAGGCATTCTACTTGATAAACAAGGCATTGGTCTTGTTCAACAAGGCATTCTGCTTGGTCAACAAGTCATTCGACTGGTTGAACAAGGCATTTGACTTGTTCAACAAGGTATTTGACTTGTTCAACTAGGCATTCTACCTGGTCAACAAGGCATTGGCATTGTTCAACAAGTCATTACTTGGTCAACAAGGCATTCAACTTGGTCAGCAAGGCATTCGACTTGTTCAACAAGGCATCCGATTGGTTCACCAAGGCATTACTTGGTTAACAAGACATTCAACTTCTTCAACATGGCATTCGACTTGTTCAACAAGGCACTCAACTTGGTCAACAAGGCATAACTTGGTTAACAAGACTATAAACTTGGTCATGAAGGCATCTGACATTGTGAAAAAGGAATTCAACTTGGTCAACAAGGCATTCTACTTGTTCAAAAGGGCATTTGACTTGTTCAACAAGGCACTCAACTTGGTCAACAAGGCATAACTTGGTTAACAAGACTATCAACTTGGTCAAGAAGGCATCTGACTTTGTGAAAAAGGAATTCAACTTGGTCAACAAGACATTCTACTTATTCAAAAGGGCATTTGACTCGGTCAACAAGGCATACAAGACATTCTACTTGGTAAACAAGGCATTTATCTTGTTCAACAAGGCATTCGACTGGTTGAACAAGGCATTTGACTTGTCAACAAGGCATTAAACTTGTTCAACAAGATAATGGACTTGTTCACCAAGGCAATCTACTTGTTGAAAAGGGCATTCGACTTAGTCAACCAGGCATAGAAGGCATTCTACTTTTTCAACATGGCATTCAACCTGGTCATCTAGGCATGATTTGGTCAACAAGGCATTCGACTGGTTGAACAAGCCATTGTTCAACAAGGCATTGGCCTTGTTCAACAAGGCATTACTTGGTCAACAAGGCATTCGACTTGGTCAGCAAGGCATTTGACTTGTTCAACAAGGCATCCGATTGGTTCACCAAGGCATTACTTAGTCAACAAGGCATAGAAGGCATTCTACTTATTCAACATGGCATTCAACTTGGTCATCTAGGCATGATTTGGTCAACAAGGCATTCGACTGGTTGAACAAGCCATTGTTCAACAAGGTATTTGACCTGGTCAACAAGGCATTGGCTTTGTTCAACAAGGCATTACTTGGTCAACAAGGCATTCGACTTGGTCAGCAAGGCATTTGACTAGTTCAACAATGCATCCGACTGGTGCACCAAGGCATTACTTGGTCAACGAAGCATTCAACTTCTTCAACATTGCAATCGACTTGTTCAACAAGGCACTCAACTTCGTCAACAAGGCATAACTTGGTTAACAAGACTATCAACTTGGTCAACAAGGCATCTGACTTTGTCAAAATGAATTCAACTTGGTCAACAAGGCATTCTACTTGTTTAAAAGGGCATTTCACTTGGTCAACAAGGCATAAAAGGCATTCTACTTGTTAAACAATGCATTTGTCTTGTTCAACAAGGCAATCTGCTTGGTCAACAAGGCATTCGACTGGTTGAACAAGGTATTTGACTTGTTCAACAAGGTATTTGACTTGTTCAACTAGGCATTCTACCTGGTCAACAAGGCATTGGCCTTGTTCAACAAGGCATTACTTGGTCAACAAGGCATTCAACTTGGTCAGCAAGGCATTCGACTTGTTCAACAAGGCATCCGATTGGTTCACCAAGGCATTACTTGGTTAACAAGACATTTAACTTCTTCAACATGAGATTCGACTTGTTCAACAAGGCACTCAACTTGGTCAACAAGGCATAACTTCGTTAACAAGACTATCAACTTGGTCAAGAAGGCATCTGACTTTGTGAAAAAGAAATTCAACTTAGTCAACAAGGCATTTTACTTGTTCAAAAGGGCATTTGACTCGGTCAACAAGGCATACAAGACATTCTACTTGGTAAACAAGGCATTTATCTTGTTCAACAAGGCATTCGACTGGTTGAACAAGACATTTGACTTGTTGAACAAGGTATTTGACTTGTTCAACAAGGCATTCTACCTGATCAAAAAGGCATTGGCCTTGTTCAACAAGGCATTCAACTTGATCAGCAAGGCATTCGACTTGTTCAACAAGGCATCCGACTGGTTCACCAAGGCATTACTTGGTCAACAAGACATTCAACATGGCATTCAACTTGTTCAACAAGGCACTCAACTTGGTCAACAAGGCATAACTTGGTCAACAAGGCATTTGACTTTGTCAAAACGGAATTCAACTTGGTCAACAAGACATTCTACTTGTTCAAAAGGGCATTTGACTTGGTCAACAAGGCATACAAGGCATTATAGTTGGTAAACAAGGCATTCGACTGGTTGAACAAGACATTTGACTTGTTTAGCAAGGTATTTGACTTATTCAACAAGGCATTCTACCTGATCAACAAGGCATTGGCCTTGTTCAACAAGGCATTACTTGGTCAACAGGCATTCAACTTGGTCAGCAAGACATTCGACTTGTTTAATAAGGCATCCGATTGGTTCACCAACGCATTACTTGGTTAACAACACATTCAACTTCTTCAACATGGCATTCAACTTGTTCAACAAGGCACTCAACTTGGTCAATAAGGCATAACTTGGTCAACAAGGCATCTGACTTTGTCAAAAGGAATTCAACTTGGTCAACAAGGCATCTGACTTTGTCAAAAGGAATTCAACTTGGTCAACAAGGCATTCTACTTGTTCAAAAGGGCATTTGACTTGGTCAACAAGGCATACGAGGCATTCTAGTTGGTAAACAAGGCATTTGTCTTGTTCAACAAGGCATTCGACTGGTTGAACAAGACATTTGACTTGTTCAACAAGCTATTTGACTTGTTCAACAAGGCATTCTACATGATTAACAAGGCATTGGCCTTGTTCAACAAGGTATCACTTGGTCAACAAGGCATCCAACTTGGTCAGCAAGGCATTCGACTTGTTCAACAAGGCATCCGATTGGTTCACCAAGGCATTACTTGGTTAACAAGACATTCAACTTCTTCGACGTGGCATTCGACTTGTTGAACAAGGCACTCAACTTGGTCAATAAGGCATAAATTATTTAACAAGACTATCAACTTGGTAAACAAGGCATCTGACTTTGTCAATAGGAATTCAACTTGGTCAACAAGGCATTCTTATTGTTCAAAAGGGCATTTGACTTGGTCAATAAGGCATACAAGGCATTCTACTTGGTAAACAAGGCATTTATCTTTGTCAACAAGGCATTCTGCTTGGTCAACAAGGCATTCGAGTGGTTGAACAAGGCATTTGACTTGTTCAACAAGGTATTTGACTTGTTCAACAATAGAATGCCTTCTTGTACAACTAAATTGCCTTGTTTAAACAAGTTGAATGACTTGTTGACCAAGTAGAATGCCGTGTTGAACAAGTCCAATGCCTTATTGAACAAGTATAATGCCTTGTTGAACAAGCCAAATGCCTTGTTGAACAAGTCAAATGCCTTGTTAAACTAGAAGAATGCCTTGTTGAACAAGTCGAATGCCTTGTCGAACAAATCGAATGCCTTTTTGAACAACTCAAATGTCTTGTTGACCAAATCGAATGCCTTCTTGACCAAGTAATTCCTCGTTGAACAAACTGAATGACTTCATGTACAAGTAAATTGCCTTGTTAAACAAACCGAATGCCTTGTCGAACAAGCGAAGGCCTTGTTGAACAAGTCGAATGCCTTGTTAACCAAGTATATAGCCTTTTTGAACAAGTCAAATGCACTGTTGGACAAGAAGAATGCCTAATGGAACAAAGTAGAATGCCTTGTTGAACAACTAGAATACCTTGTTGAACAAGTCGAATGCCTTGTTGACCAAGTAGATAGTCGTGTTGCACAAGTACAATGCCTTGTTGACCAAGTAGAATGCCTTGTCGACCAAGTCGAATGCCCTTTTGAAAAAGTAAAATGCCTTGTTGAACAGGTCGAATGTCTTGTTGACCAAGTCATGCCTTAATGACCATGTATAATGACTTGTTGAACAAGTCGAATGCGTTGTTGACGAAGTAGAATGCCTTATTGAACAAGTTAAATGCCCAGTTGAACAAGAAGAATGGCTTGTCGAACAAGTAGAATGCTTTGTTAAACAAGTTGAACGCCTTTTTGATTAACTCAAATGCCTTGTTGACCAAGTCGAATGCTTTCTTGACCAAGTAATGCCTTGTTGAACAAATAGAATGCCTTCTTGTACAAGTAAATTGCCTTGTTTAACAAGTTGAATGACTTGTTGACCAAGTAGAATGTCGTGTTGAACAAGTCCAATGCCTTATTGAACAAGTATAATGCCTTGTTGAACAAGCCAAATGCCTTGTTGAACAAGTCAAATGCCTTGTTAAACAAGAAGAATGCCTTGTTGAACATGTCATTTGCCTTGTTGAACAAATCGAATGCCTTTTTGAACAACTCAAATGTCTTGTTGACCAAATCGAATGCCTTCTTGACCAAGTAATTCCTTGTTAAACAAACTGAATGCCTTCCTATACAACTATATTGCCTTGTTAAACAAACCGAATGCCTTGTCGAACAAGCGAAGGCCTTGTTGAACAAGTCGATTGCCTTGTTAACCAAGTATATAGCCTTTTTTAACAAGTCAAATGCATTGTTGGACAAGAAGAATGCCTAGTGGAACAAAGTAGAATGCCTTGTTGAACAACTAGAATACCTTGTTGAACAAGTCGAATGCCATGTTGACCAAGTAGATAGTCGTGTTGAACAAGTACAATGCCTTGTTGACCAAGTAGAATGCCTTGTCGAACAAGTCGAATGCCCTTTTGAAAAAGTAAAATGCCTTGTTGAACAGGTCGAATGTCTTGTTGCCCAAGTCATGCCTTGATGACCATGTATAATGCCTTGTTGAACAAGTCGAATGCCTTGTTGACGAAGTAGAATGCCTTATTGAACAAGTTAAATGCCCTGTTGAACAAGAAGAATGGCTTGTCGAACAAGCAGAATGCTTTGTTAAACAAGTTGAACGCCTTTTTTATTAACTCAAATGCCTTGTTGACCAAGTTGAATGCTTTCTTGACCAAGTAATGCCTTGTTGAACAAATAGAATGCCTTCTTTTTTTGGTAAAATTTCCCGTAAATAAAACTGAATGAAAACAGAAAAGGGCCCAAGGGAAATCCCATGCCGCAGAAAACCGCTAACAAGCTACCGGAAGCAAACAAACGAGGCAAAACAATCGAAGCAAAGCCACAAAACAAAACAAAGCCACAAAACAAACAAAAAGCAGACTACCATGCAATGCGCAGAGCCTCCTGAGCGAGGCCGCCTGCAGAATGAAGCGGGAGGGAGCCTGGCTCAACCTCAAGCACGCGATCTCTAAGACCATACTCACAATTCGCTCCGGGGAGCAACGAGTCTGATCCCGCCAACGCCTATTCCTCTCTTGCCAGATATGGTAGACCAGAGAGACGAGAAGATGACGAGAGATCTCATTATGAAGATGATGACTCCGCCAACGAGCAGCGGCCTACTCGATCCCGTGAATCCAATCCCGATGCGGCCACCTCCAATGGGTCTTCCTTCTCAGTAAGAGAATGCATCTCCTGGAGAAAGAGCACTCGAAGAAGAGGTGATGGACCGTCTCCGTGCTCTGAGACTCACAAAGAGAGTAAGCATCCGAACCCGAACATTTTTTCTCCCGTTTGATAAATACTAAGTGAGAAAATGAATTGGGTTCCTGTCTTCTATCATGCTTGAGATGTCCGGTGTTAGGGAGTTTGTACGGTTTGTTCCGAGTAAGTTGGCGCCGTACATCAAGCCCTAACATTAGCGTTTCGGGTTCGTTTGACGACGCTCACCATAGCATATTCCGCCCCACGAAGCGTAAGGCAGCAAGGCGAAATTCAAATGTGCGGTTAGAGCATAAGTTGATTAGGTTGCACTTAGAGAGTTATACCCAAAATGCAGGGTTAGCCGTGAGGGTCACTGACTGAGACAAAGATAGTTGAAATACTCATAGGATGGGTTCGAGTAAAACTCGACTTCGATCGATTAGGCAGGCCAAATATTGCGTTAAAGGCTGAGGCATGTCTAATCGAGTCGGGGACCTCAACTCCACTATGAGACTACTCAACGAAGTTTCCGAAATTCTTAAATCGGGAGAATAGAATTTTCGAGAAAAATAGTGGGAGTCAAGCGAAACGAAAAGTTCGTGTTTGCGCTTGATGAATGATAGAATAAACCTAACTATGTGATCTTTATCTTCTGCAGAGTTATTTTCTTTCTAGTTACTATGACGAATCTTTTAAACATGCTGCTTGAAAAGAACCGTTTGGTAGGACCAAACTACGTGGACTGGCTCCGTAACCTCAGGATAGTTCTAGGTATGAAGTCTTTGACTTATGTCCTCGATTCCCCTACACCGCAAGTCCCAGGGACTGATACGAGTGATGACGACCGGGCTGCGTATGTCAAGTGGCAAATAGACGAGCCAAAGGTCAAGGGCTATATACTCCTATCCATGAGCAATGAGTTGCAGTGAAGCCACTCGGAAATGGAAGTGGGCGCCATTTTGCTTCATTTGAAGGAGCTCTTTGGTGAACACTCCAAGAGTGCTCGCTACTCTTTGACAGAGCAATTATTTCATTGCAAAATGGATGAGGGCAGCGACGTTAGAGAACATGTGCTGAAAATGATCGGTTTGATCGAGAGACTCGATGCACTCGACTTCCTCATGGACAATGAGCTCCAAAACGATCTCGTGCTCCAGTCACTGCCGGCTTCCTCTAATCCCTTCATTGTGAATTATAATCTGAAAAGGGTCGAGATGACATTAACTGAGTTGATGATCCAGTTGTCAACGGCCCAAACTCAGATGAAAAAGATAAAGGGAAAGGAAGTGGCTCTTGTTGCGACTTATAAGACTCGGAAGTCGATTAGAAAGAAAAAGTCGGACAAGTCCATTAAGCCCAAGGGAGGAGTTTCAAAAAGGCAAGGCCAAGAAAAACGTGTCTAAAGGCGCCAAGCCGACGGACAAATGCCTTCACTGCAATGAGCTCGGCCATTGGAAGCGCGATTGCCCGAAGCTAGCCGCCTCAGGTAAAGAACTTTATGTTTTAGAAACTAATTGTTCTATGACTGTGTACTCCACTTCATGGATCCTAGACTCAGGAGCTAGCGCTCACATTTGTGTTTCAAACCAGGGTCTGGAACGAAGTAGGAGGTTGGCGGATCGAGAGGTCATGATCAACGTAGGAAGCGGACATAGTGTGCCGGCGACCCACATTGGATCAAGAACTCTTGTTTTATCTAGTAGACATAAGTTATTGCTTTCTGATTGTTTAGTATTGCCCAGAGGGCTTAAGAATATTATTTCTATTCCCGTTTTGAGCGGAAACGGATATGAGTTCCGCTTTAGTAATAATATTTGCGATATTTATTTTGGAAATAAATGCGTCGGAAGTGCAACTTTACTTAACGGATTATATTATCTAAATGTCAAAGATAAAACTGAATCTGTGAACACAATTACCAACAAACGAAAATTAGAGACCAATATGAGACAATTGTGGCATCTGAGACAATTGTAGCATCTTCGACTTGGGCATCTTCAACCCTAAGCCGAGAAATTCGAAAAATGCCTTAAAGGGTATTTTCGTAATTTACAAATATGGTAATAAAAATATTTGGAATATTATTTGTTAAAACTAAAATTCGAATTTATATTTTATATAAATTTCGAAATTTATTTACCATATTTGAAGATATTTTAATATCTTAGTTAGTTTTCTATTTATAGTATGTTCCTTTAATAGAATTTTGAATTCAATTAGGAGAGATATTTTGGCAAGAATATCTCTCATATTTAGGAACAAATATTTCGAGATTTTAGCCTTGTTTAGGGCTGAAAATTTCGTCCTCCCCTACTATAAATAAGGGTGAGACCCTCGTAAAAAAAAGGGCACGGGAAGAGAATCGACGCGAAATTTCTCGACCCGAGAATCGAAACACGAACACACAAACGCAAACCACTCTCCCGAGCGACGGATCAATTCTCTCTAGCCATCTTCGGAGAATCGAAACTGTGGTACACTACGAGGTCGACGTGACGATCTAGACGATACCCAACACGACCGCGACCGACGACGCAATCGACGAGGAGCTGCCACTCGCTTCAAAGGTAATCTCTCATGGGTATGACCCGCCCTATTACATGTCAACGTGATTAGAGTTTTCGATCCGAGCTGCGAAGGAACCCGCCCTATTACGTGTCAACCTTGTTGATCAAGTAGAATGCTTTGTTGAACAAGTCGAATTCATTATTGAACAAGTGGAATGTCCTTTTGAACAATTAGAATTCCTTGTTGAACAACTCAAATTCCTTGTTGACCAACTCGAATGCCTTCTTGACCAAGTCGAATGCCTTGCTGAACAAGTCGAATGCCCTATTGAACAACTCAAATGCCTTGTTGACCAAGTCGAATGCCTTGTTGACCAAGTAATGCCTTGTTGACCAAGTAGAATGTCTTGTTGAACAAGACGAATGCCTTGTATGCCTTGTTGACCAGGTCAAATCCCTTTTGAACAAGTAGAATGCCTTGTTGACCAAGTCGAATTCCTTGTAGACAAAGTCGAATGCCTTGTTGACCAAGTTGAATGCTTTGTTAACCAAGTAATGCCTTGTTGAAAAAGTCGAATGGCTTGTCGAACAAGTCCAATGCATTGTTGACCAAGTTGAATGCCTTGTTGAACCACTCAAATGCCTTGTTGATCAAGTCAAATACCTTGTTGAACAAGTTGAATGCCTTTTTGACCAAGTAATGTCGTGACAAGTCGCATGCCTTGTTGACCAAGTAATGGCTTGCTGAAAAAGTTGGATGCCTTGTTAAACAAGTCGAATGCCTGACCAAGTCAAATGTCTTGATGACCAAGTCATGCCTTGTTGACCAAGTCATGCCTTGTTGACCAAGTCATGCTTTGTTGACCAAGTAGAATGCCTTGTTGAACAAGTCAAATACCTTGTTAAACAAGTCAAATGCCTTGTTCAACCATTCGAATGCCTTGTTGACCAAGTCATGCCTATATGACCAAGTAGAATGCCTTGTTAAACAAGTCGAATGACTGGTTGATCAAGTAGAATGCCTTGTTGAACAATTCGAATGCCTATTTAACAAGTAGAATGCCTGGTATGCCTTGTTGACCAAGTCAGATGCCTTGTTGAACAAGTTCAATGCATATTTTACAAAGTTTTGCATTGATGACCAAGTAGAATGCCTTTTTGAACAAGTAGAATGCCTTGTTCGTCAAGTACACTGCCTTGTTGAACAAGTCGAATGCCTTGTTAAACAAGTCGAATTCCATTTTGAACAAATAGAATGCCTTGTTAAACACGTCGAATGACCTGTTGAACAACTCAAATGTATTCTTGACCATGTCGAATGCCTTGTTGACCAAGTAATGACTTGTTGTTGTACCTTGTTGACATGGTAGAATTCCTTGTTGAACAAGAAAAATGCATGGTTTAACAAGTAGAATGCCTTGTATGCCTTGTTGACCAAGTCAAATGCCCTTTTAAACAAGTAGAATGCCTTGTTGATTAAGTCGAATTCCTTGTACACAAAGTCAAATTCCTTGTTGACCAAGTCAAATGCCCTTTCCAACGAGTAGAATGCCTTGTTGACCAACTCGAATTCCTTGTAGACAAAGTCAAATGCATTGTTGATCAAGTTGAATGTCTTGTTAACCAAGTAATGCCTTGTTGACCCAGTATAATGCCTTGTTGAACAAGTCGAATGTCTTGTTGACCAAGTTGAATGCCTTGGTGAATAAGTTGAATGCCTTTTTGACCAAGTAATGTCGTGTAAAACAAGTCGCATGCCTTGTTGACCAAGTAATGGCTTGCTGAACAAGTTGGATGACTTCTTAAACAAGTCGAATGCCTTGCTGACCAAGTCATGCCTTGTTGACCAAGTAGAATGCCTTGTTGAACAAGTCAAATACCTTGTTGTACAAGTCAAATACCTTGTTCAACCATTCGAATGCCTTGTTGACCAAGTCATGCCTAGATGACCAAGTATAATGCCTCGTTAAACAAGTCGAATGACTGGTTGACAAAGTAGAATCCCTTGTTGAATAAGTCGAATGCCTTGTTGAACAAGTAGAATGCCTTGTATGCCTTATTGACTAAGTCGAATGCCCTTTTGAAAAAATAGATTGCCTTGGTTAATAAGTTCATTACCTTATTGAACAAGTTGAATGCCTTGTTAAACAAGTCTAATGCCTTGTTAAACAAGTCTAATGCCTTGTTAACCAAGTCGAATGCCTGGATGTCTAAGTCGAATGCCTTGTTGAATAAGTCGAATGCCTTGTTGACCAAGTAGAATGCCTTGTCGAACAATTCGAATGCCTATTTAACAAGTAGAATGCCTTGTATGCCTTGTTGACCACATCAAATGCCCTTTTGAACATGTAAAATGCCTTGTTAAATAAGTTGAATGCTTATTTGACAAAGTCTTGCCTTGATGACAAAGTAGAATGCCTTTTTAAACAAGTCGAATGTTTTGTTGATCAAGTAGAATGCTTTTGTTGAACAAGTCGAATTCATTATTAAACAAGTGGAATGCCGTTTTTGAAAAATTAGATTCCTTGTTGAACAAGTCGAATGCGCTGTTGAACAACTCAAATGCCTTGTTGACCAACTCGAATGCCTTGTTGACCAAGTCGAATGCCTTGCTGAACAAGTCGAATGCCCTATTGAACAACTCAAATGCCTTGTTGAGCAAGTAATGCCTCGTTGGCCAAGTCGAATGCCATGTTGACCAAATAGAATGTCTTGTGGAACAAGACGAATGCCTTGTTGACCAAGTTGAATGTCTTGTTAACCAAGTAATGCCTTGTTGACCCAGTAGAATGCCTTGTTGAACAAGTCGAATGCCTTGTCGAACAAGTTGAATGCATTGTTGACCAAGTTGAATGCCTTGTTGAACCACTCAAATTCCTTGTTGACCAAGTCGAATGCCTTTTTGACCAAGTAATGTCGTGTCAAACAAGTCGTATACCTTGTTGACCAAGTAGTGGCTTGCTGAATAAGTTGGATGCCTTGTTAAACAGGTCGAATGCCTTGATGACCAAGTCCTGCTTTGTTGACCAAGTAGAATGCCTTGTTGAACAAGTTGAATGCTTATTTAACAAGTAGAATGCCTGGTATGCCTTGTTGACCAAGTCAAATGCCCTTTTAAACAAGTAGAATGTCTAGTTGATTAAGTCGAATTCCTTGTAGACAAAGTCAAATGCCTTGTTGACCAAGTAATGCCTTGTTGACCAAGTTGAGTGCCTTGTTGAACCACTCAAATGCCTTTTTGACAAATTCGAATGCCATGTTGAACAAGTTGAATGCCTTGTTGACCAAGTAATGCATTGGTGAACAAGTCGAATGCCTTGTTGAATAAGCCGAATGCCTTGCTGACCAAGTCGAATGCCATGTTGACCAAGTAGAATGTCTTGTTGACCAAGTACAATTCCTTGTTGAACAAGTCGAATGCCTTGTTGAACAAGTGGAATACCTTGTATGCTTTGTTGACTAAGTTGAATGCTCTTTTGAACAAGTACATTTCCTTGGTTAACAAGTCCATTACCTTGTTGAACAAGTTGAATGCCTTGTTGAACAAGTCCAATGCGTAGTTGACCAAGTCGAATGCCGTGATGACAAAGGCGAATGCCTTGTTCACCAAGTAGAATGCCTTGGTAAACAAGTCGAATGCCTTGTTGAACAAGTCGAATGCCTATTTAACAACTAGACAAGGCATTTGACTTGGTCGACAAGGCATTTGAGTTGTGCAACAGGGCATTCCTCAACAGACCATACTCACAATTCGCTCCGGGGAGCAACGAGTCTGATCCCGCCAACGCCTATTCCTCTCTTGCCAGATATGGTAGACCAGAGAGGCGAGAAGATGACGAGAGATCTCATTATGAAGATGATGACTCCGCCAACGAGCAGCGGCCCACTCGATCCCGTGAATCCAATCCCGATGCGGCCACCTCCAATGGGTCTTCCTTCTCAGTAAGAGAATGCATCTCCTGGAGAAAGAGCACTCGAAGAAGAGGTGACGGACCGTCTCCGTGCTCTGAGACTCACAAAGAGAGCAAGCATCCGAACCCGAACGAACCATCACCCAAGCACGGTCCCTAGTCGCCAACCTTTCACGAATAGCAAGCCACAGAAGAAATTCATGTCTAGGGACCCGAAAAGGGCCCCCAAACAGAGAAGCCCAAAGCAATCCTCGGAGAGTGGGTCCGGATAGCCTCACGAGCACTCCTAACAGAGAACTTCCCATCCGGAGCCACCTTCCAACAAATGGAGTCAGCAGCAGAGGGGTCCACAGCAGGAAGAAGGGGCTGAAGCAGAAGAAACTCCACCGACTGCTGGGCAGGCCAGGTCCATCCAGCATTCGTCACAACAGCAGAGAGCCGGGAATCCAAAGGGAGACCCATAACCAAAGGCCCCCTCGGGAATCTCTCAATGATAGGGGTATCAGACAGCCAAGGGTCCTTCCAGAGCGAAAGAGAGTTCCCATTTCCAATACGAAAGGAGAAAAGGGAACGGAAGGTACCTCTGAGGTGGAGCAGCTTACGCCAGCTCCAAGCGTCCGAAGAGTTGGGCTGAACATCCCAGAAAGAGCGGTCCCTGAGCTTAGTGGCATAAAGCCACTGGACCCAAATCGAGTCAGGGTCACGAGAGACAATGTTCCAGAGGTGATGGAAGAGGAGAGCCTGATTGTCGATCAAGAGAGATCGAACGCCAAGACCTCCTTCTTCCACAGGCTTGCAGACGTCATCCCAAGCCACCTTAGCCGGAGATCCATCCCACAGAAACCTTCGAAAGCGAGACTCCAAGGCTTTGATCACTCCTTTCGGGAGGAGGAAGACCCCAGCCCAATAGACCTGCATGGCAGAGAGGACAGACTTAATGAGCTGCAAGCGACCGGCATACGAGAGGGAACGGTTCAGCTAGGATCCAAGCCGTCTATCCACAGACTGAAGCAGAGGGGTGCAGTCCTCCAGTCTGAGACGGGAGTGGATCAAAGGAACTCCAAGGTAGCGGATAGGGAGCTGGCCACGGGAGAAGCCCATGATACTCAGAAGCTGTCCCGAAAGAGGCTCAGCCCTTTTGGAAAGAAACATCTCACTTTTAGCCGGGTTAGGGAGGAGACCCGACAAAGAGCCGAAGGTATCAAGAGCATCACGGAGGGTCCGAACAGAGCAGGCATAAGCGTGACACAAAAGCAGCAGATCGTCAGCAAAAGACAGCATGGCCAGCTTACTCGTCTCACATCTCCAATGGTATCGGAATCCGGGAGCGGACTGGATGCGGGATGAAAGAATCCCATGAAGCACCTCCATGACTAAAACGAACAGGTAAGGAGAGAGGGGGTCGCCTTGGCGGAGGCCCCGCTTACCCGCAAAAAAACCTTCCGGCGCTCCGTTGATGCAAACGGAGAAGGCAGTAGAAGTGATGCATTCCTTGATCCAATGGATGAAGAGAGGGTGGAACCTCATGGCCTGAAGAGTAGCGATAACAAAGCTCCAATCCACCTTATCAAATGCCTTCGCAAGGTCGACCTTGATGGCAGAACGGGGTGGGAGACTCTGGTTCTGGTAGCCCCTGCAAATCTCTTGAGCTAACAGAATGTTATCGCTGATGCGTCTGCCCGGGATGAAAGCCGTCTGAACCGGATGGACGAGGCCAGGAAGGGCAGATCTGAGCCGATTGGCCAAAATCTTTGCAATGACCTTATACAGGACATTGCAGCAAGAGATTGGCCTAAAGTCGGAAGCACGTCTAGAAGAAGCCCCCTTAGGGATGAGGCTGATGAGAGTACTGTTGACGCCCCGAAGAAGATGACCCGTCCGAAAGAAGTCCTCCACAGCACGAGTGACATCAGCACCCAGGATTCCCCACGTCGCCTTGAAGAAGGCAGCCGTATAGCCATCAGGGCCAGGGGCCTTTTCGTCATCCATAGCGAAAATAACATCACGAATCTCCACGTCTGAAACTCTCGAGATCATTCCATCCGCCTGATCCCGAGACAAAGTATGCGTGATGAAGCTCTCCACGTCCGCAGCACACACAGGAGCAGATCTACCGCACTGGGCCAGAAGATCCTGGTAGAAGCGAATCAGCTCGTCACGGATAGGGCCAGACCCCTCAATCAACTGGCCATCCGCATTCTCAAGAGAGAGAATACGATTACCACAACGATGGATTGCCACCTTCTTAAAAAATAAGGAGGAGCATTGATCGCCATCCTTGAGCCAGGCTAGCTTGGCTCGCTGGGCAAGGTAAGAGTGCTCCATCTCCATAGCACGAGAGAAGATCATTCGGCAGATACGTTCGAACTCGTGAAAGAGAGGCTCGTCAGGGTAACGAGCCGTGAAAGATTGGCTGAGATCCAGAAACTCCCTAGCCTCCAACACGTTCCGACTCAAATCGCCCTTAGCGCGCCGAAGCTCCTTAAGACGGGGCTTAAGTGACTTCAGACGGCGAACAAGCGAATACATGGGAAAACCCTGAGGCGGGGAGGCCCAAACCTGCTCCACAACCCCCAAGAAGGGCGGGTCCTTCGTGAGGAGGTTATCGAACCTGAAATGGGCATTCCGACGTCCCGTCCTGGCAACCGAGAGCACAAGAGGAGAGTGATCGGAGGTAGCAGGGAGGGCAGCCTGGTAGTGAAGATCCGGGAAGAGAGAGAACCACGACGGATTGCCCACAATGCGGTCAATCCGTCTCCAGATGCCCGCCTCGGCCCGCTGCTGATTATGCCACGTAAAGAAGGGGCCCGACGATCCCAAAGTGGTCAGGTCAGCCTGGATAACGCAGTCGCGAAGATCGGTCACATCCTGAAGAGAGGGGGGATCCCCCTTTGGCCTCAGAAAGGTCAGCAATGGCGTTGAAGTCCCCGAGAACGAGCCAAGGAACACCAACTCGGTCTGCAGAGGTCACGACAAGCTCCTCCCAAAGCAAGACACGCTCATCCCTCCGACTCCTGCCGTAGACAAAGGAGAGGAAAACAGTCCCCCTGCTCTCCAGTGAAGTGACTCTGCAATGAACCGCCTGCTCCGAAAAGCTCAAAACGGAGAGGTGGAGGAAGCTGGGGTCCCAACCAATCCAGATCCTCGTTCCAGGTCCGCCATCATAATCAAAGAACCAGTCCCACCGATCTCTAATACCAGAAGAAAGCAGAGTGGCATTAGAGAAAGAGACACGAGTCTCAAGGAGACCCACAAGATGAAGATCAAACCGAGAAATAAGATCCCGAACAGCCCTCCCATGGTCCCTCTTGTTGAGACCCCTCACATTCCATACACCTGTCGGAATCATAAGGAAACACCGGAGCGGGCTGCATATTCAGGGCCCATAGAAGAAGGAGAGTCCTCGTTCAGACTCTGAAGGACATGAAAGTGGTTACAGAATTCCTCCACGGGTTGGGAGGAAGATTTTTCATTAGCCCCACTACCAGCGCCACGCAGAGGAGACGGGGCGATCAGTCCCCCACCATCACTCACAACACTGTCCCGATGAGCCTGGGCAACCGCGGCACTACCTCCTCCACCCCGAGGAGACGGGGTTGCCTCCACCTCCTTAGCTGAGGTAACCATCACCGCCTTCCCCTTCTTCCGCTGCTTCGGCTTTTTCCATGCATCCTTGGCCTGTAGGGCCGTTAGCGTAGTGGGGGTAGCCTTGGTTTGGGAAGCAGCCGGAGCAGCCATCGGGGCAGCCACGTCAATCTTCCTCGGCGGGTTAGGGGCACGCGCCAAAATGGGCTGAACGATCCGTGGGCATTTAGTCTTGGTATGGCTCCAAGACTTACATTCTTCACACATAGTCGGCCTCCACTCGTACTCAACGAGAACCGTAACAGCCCCCGCCGATCCTCCTCCTTCTTTAGGGAGACGGATGGTGAAGCGATCAATGAAGTCGTCCTTCAGGTTCTTCAGAACACAAACCCGAGCAAAGTCAATCCGGGCAGTGCGATTCGTAGCCGAATCAGCAAAAAGCGGCTGGCCCACAGCACTTGCAATGATTCCTAAACCCTCGGGAGTCCAGAATTCTCCCGGAATATTCCACAACTTGATCCATAACGGAACTTCGTCATGTTCCTTCTTTTCGAAGGACATCCCAGGCTTCCATGCCTCAAGAAAGAGAGGCTGCCCATGCAAAAGCCACGGACCGCCCTCCAACACAGCGTTCATGGCCTCCTCCGACTGGAAACGGAACTTGAAGAATCCGTTAATAGAGGCCCGAACCTCCACCACTCCAGTCCCAGTAGCTCGGAAATATTTCTCAACAAAGGGGAAGTACGGCCGTTTCCCGAGAAAGTACCCAACAAGGGTATGGCTCCAACGCGCCATTCCTTTGCATGCCACCTCCCACGTCGGGCAAACCACAGCAACGCCGTCCACGACCTCCGGCGGGGTGTAAGCAAGAGGAATGCGCTGCCGTCCCAAAGTTTGCGTGTGCTCCCCATGAAGGGCTGCCACGAAGGACTTCTTCTCGCCGTTCGGGCTAGCCAAAGAGGGGGCAGCCCTCTCGATGTTCTCCGTTAACTCCAGAGGTTTGACACTCGGGGCGGCACCATGACCCACAGCCCCGCAGTCCACTCCGGCCTTAGCCTCGCGGTCCACTCCGGCCTTAGAGGGTGGCGGGGTGCCCGGCCGACTCTTGCCCATGGAATTCACGCGCGGCTCATCACGGAGAGGTTGAGAGATAACGATCCCACGACGAGGAAGGATACGAACAGCCCTAACAACCGGGTTCGACCCATGAGAGGGCACCTTCCTCGCGGCCCCCTCCCGATGTTGAGGGTTCGTCAAGGCCGGTAAGGGAACTTCCGAAAGCCTTGCATCAACACGAACAGTCGGGGCTTCAACGGAGGAAGTCTTCGGAGTCTCCAAATCAATATGTTGGGAAGACGCAAGGCTCATGTGAACGTCGGGAACGTCGGGAATTCCCGAAGATGCAGCGGGAACGGCCACGAGGGAGGCGGACTCTTCCGATCGCGAAGCAACGTCCGTATAGGGTCCCACCTTAGCTTTTGATGCAAGCATTGATTCAATCCCGAGAACACGGCGGAAGAGCTCGTGAAACGCCTCGCCTTTGAAGTCCGCGTCAAAGTCGGGAAATTTGCCGAGAGAGCGGTGGTAACCTCGGAACCTCCCGTTGCCATCGTTGAGGAGAAAAGACCCGCCATAGTGGAGCCACAAAATGAGGAAGAGGATGAAGAGGATGCCATGAACGCGCAAGGTGGATGAAAAGTCGCGAAACAGAAGCGGCCGCGGATGCCGTGAAGGAAGATGAAAGGTCACGGAAGCGGTAGGTGAAGAGCCTCGGTACAAATCTCGCCGGAGCACCTCCGAAAGCCGTCTGGACCCGGCGGTGGAGATGCGACCACGCGCGGCAGCGGCGGAGAACGTTGGGAAGCTCGCGGCGGCAGCGGCGTGAAGGAAGATGAAGAGTCACGGAAGCGGTAGGTGAAGAGTCTCGGTATGAAACTCGCCGGGACACCTCCTAGCGCCGTCTGAACCCGGCGGTGGAGTTGCGGCCGCGCGCGGCAGCGGTGGAGAAAGCTGGAAAGGTCGCGGCAGCAGCGGCGTGGAGGAAGATGAAGGGTCACGGAAGCGGTAGGTGAAAAGCCTTGGTACGTAGTCTCGTCGGAACACCTCCGGGCGCTGTCCGGATCCGGCGTTGGAGATGCGGTCGGTCGCGGCAACGGCGGAGAACGTTGGGAAGAAAGCGGCAGCAACGGGGTGGTGGGGGAAGTACTCGGGCCGGGAACCAAAAGTGGCGGGCCTCCAAACACCGTTTGAGCCCGGCGATGGAGGACCACGTGAGCAACCCTCGCCGGACCAGGAGATGGTTGCGGAAGAGGTGGAGGGGCTCGCCGGCGGGAAGAGAGGGGCCTGACGTTTGAAATTCAAGGGAAAAAAATGAGAGAGAAAATCGCTAGAGAGATGTTAGAGAGAGAAAGCTTAAGTTGAATCATTGCATAAGTAGAATGCATTGTTGACCAAGTAATACCTTGTTGAACAAGTTGCATGCCTTGTTCACAAAGTAATGTCTTGTTGAACAAGTCGAATGACTCGTTGACCAAGTCGAATGCCTTGTTGAACAAGTCGAATGCCTTGTTGACCAAATCTTTTTTTTTTGGTGTAAAGTCCCATGTATATAGATCGTAAAAAATGTACAAATGAACAGGAGAAAAACTCCTCTACCAACCAGTAACAGACTACTGGTAACAACAATGAATGAATAACCAATCAACCAATCAACCAATGACCCTATCAACAATCAACAACAAAAACATCCAATCAAACAATCAAAAACCAATCCTACCAACCCACACGCCATAATCGGCGTATAGCCGCCCGATGAAGTACATACTTCATGGATGTACCACTAATACGCGTGATAGCCAAGGCAAGAACACACCCCACAAGCCGTTGTGGAGTCGTGATAGATCCCTCCTTCCATCGCCTGTTCCTTGCTTGCCAAATATTGTAGACAAGGGATGCTAGAATATGACGAGATGCTGCATGGAGAAGATGCTTCTTTCGCCAGCGGACGGCCGCCCACCGAATGCCCGTAGTCCAATCCCGATAAGGCCAGATCCAACGAATCCGATGGCGCAAGAGACGAAGACATTGTCGTGAAAAAGGACAATCAAAGAATAGATGTTGGACAGTCTCGTAATGCAACTCCTCACAGAGGACACAAGCTTGGGTTCCCGCCCTCTGAGCAATCCACGGTTTGTCCCTAGTCGAGAGCCGATCCTGTAATCCCAGATATAAAATAAATTCATGTCGTGGAATCTTCAACGGTCCTCCAAATAATACTGCCCAACCCACAGGGGCCTCCTGTAGCGCAACGCGTTGTGAGCCAAAGAAGCAGTCATAGATCCATTCGGCGAACCCGTCCACCAAACACCATCCTGATCCCCACGAACCACATTAGGTAAGAGGCGGCTAATCTCAAGATACTCCACCTCCCCTTGTCCTGGCCAATTCCACCCCTGCGAATTAAGGACTAGACTCAATCGTGAATCAATATGTAGCCCCATCGCAATAGGGCCCCTAGGAAATCTCTCCAACAGCGACGTAGATAGCAACCAAGGATCCTTCCATAGCCAGATCGTAGAACCATCACCAATGCGAAATGTAATCATAAACCTGATTAAAGGGCGTAACTGCATCAGCTTTCTCCAGCTCCAAGCATCATTCGTCGAGACCGGTAAATCCCATAGTGATCGAGAATACAACCGCGTCCTATAGAGCCATTCGACCCAAATTGAATCCGGGGACTTGGTAAGTACACTCCACAAGTGCTTCAGAAAGAGAACCTTGTTGTCGACAGAAATAGACCTCAGGCCCAATCCCCCTTCAGTAACTGGTAAACATAAAACCTCCCATGCCACCTTAGGTGATGTACCTCTCCACAAAAATTTCCTAAAACGCGCCTCCAACGCTCGGATAACTCCCTTAGGTAACAAGAACATACCTGACCAGTAGGCATGAAGCGCCTGCAAGACCGATTTAACTAGCTGCAGTCGGCCCGCATAAGATAAAGACAGATTGAGCCATGATCCCAACCGCTGGTCCACTTTCTGTAGAAGAGGAGCACAGTCTCCAATCGTCAAGCGAGTAGTAACGAGAGGCACTCCTAAGTATCGCACCGGCAACTGCCCCACTCGATAACCCATGAGTGCAGGAATCTGTGCACTCAAGCTTTCAGCCCGCCTCGAAATAAACATTTCACTCTTGTCAGGGTTAGGGATCAACCCTGACAACCGGGCAAATTCACCCAAAGCTTTCTTCAACACCCCAACTGAAATGACATCCGCGTGGCTGAAAAGCAAGAGGTCATCCGCAAATGCTAACGACACCATGCCAATTGTCTCGCAACGCCAATGATATTTGAAGCGCGGCTCCTCCATAATGCCAACCTTGAGAAGTCCGTGGAGGACCTCCATCACTAGTGTAAATAGATAGGGGGATATGGGGTCCCCCTGTCGAATACCCCTCTTGCCTTGGAAAAAACCAACCACCTTACCATTCAGATTTAGCGAAAAGGCCGTTGTTGTCAGGCACGCTCGAATCCATCCAATGTAAGTAGGATGAAAACCCATAGCCCCTAAGACAGCAAGCAAAAACTCCCATTCGACCTTGTCGTACGCCTTGGCCAGGTCAATCTTGAACATAGCACGCGGTGGCCGGCCCTTAGACTTGTACCCAAGGCATAGCTCCTGCGCCAATAACACGTTATCGCTGATCCGTCGCCCTGGGATAAATGCTGTCTGTGAGCCATGTACCAAAGTAGCGAGATGCCCCTTTAGTCGATTGGCTAAAATCTTGGAAATCACCTTATATACTACATTGCAACAGGAAATGGGTCGGAACTCCGTTGCACGCCGAGGTGTTTCTCGCTTCGGGATTAACGTGATGAGGGTGCTATTTAGTCCCTTCAGTATTCTGCCCGTTTTGAAGAAATCTTGGATCGCCTTCACCACCTCATCTCCAACAATCCCCCACGCAGCTCGAAAAAATGCTACCGTGTACCCGTCAGGTCCTGGCGCCTTCTCATCCTCCATAGAGAAAAGCGCCTCACGCACTTCAGTGGCAGTCACCTTAGTGATCATGGATGCAGCGTCCGCTGGGGAAAGCGTACTCGTCACAGCTCTCTGCACGTCAACAGGACGAATCGGAGTACAGTGGGCAGACTGCCCCAATAGGTCCTGATAGAACCCAATCATTTCAGCTTCCACCTGAGATGGTTCTTCAATGAGATTGCCATTGGCATTCTCAAGGGACCAGATACGGTTGGAAGCTCGCCTCATGGCAACTCGACGAAAGAAATAAGATGAGCACTGGTCCCCATCCTTCAGCCATGCAATCTTGGCCCGTTGCGATAACGCCGATTGCTCCATCTCCACTGCTTTGGCATAAACCACACGACACAGCCTTTCCAGCTCATAGAAAGAGTCCTCCTCAGGGAACCGTGACGCAAAATCCTGTGCAATATCAAGGAAATGCTTTGCTTCTGTGACATTCGCCGTCAAGTCTCCCTTCGATCTTCGCAGTCTCATCAGTATGGGTTTCAACATCTTAAGCCTCCTCACCAACACGAACATAGGATAGCCATGTAAAGGAGTGTTCCAGACATTCTGAACAATACCTAAGAAGGCCGGATCTTTCGCCAGAAAATTGTCAAAGCGAAATGTTGCCTTATGCTGTCGTGTCGTAGTATTTCCCAAAAACACAGGGGAGTGATCCGAAGTTGCTGGTAGCCCACACCGACAGAAGGAGTTCGTAAACCGGGCAAACCATTGAGGATTTCCTAGTATACGGTCCAATCTCCTCCAAACCCCCGCATCAGATCTCTGTTGATTATACCACGTGAATACCTGGCCCATCGTAGGTATCGTCACCAAATCAGCATTAACCAGGCACTCTTGGAATTCCTCCATATCATGCTTAGATGCCGAACTACCACGACCCTCACCCGCGTGCAAAATAGCATTGAAATCCCCCAATACGATCCATGCATCCGCCACTCGAGTCACTGCCATGGTAGTCAATTCCCCCCATAATGGCCTTCTCTCCTCCCTCCTGGACTTCCCATAAGCAAAAGACACGTAAATGATCTCCCCCGTATATGCCGACTTCACTCGACAATGTACAGCTTGGGCTGAGAACCCCAGGACATCCACATTTAAAACAAAGGGTTCCCAACCCACCCATATGCGTGACGATGGCCCTTCATCATAATCAGAGAACCATCGCCAATGAGACCGAATGCTACTCGAAATAAAACCCTCATTAGATGCCGCCACTCTCGTTTCTAGCAGCCCCATCATACACAACCCCTCTCGCGATATCAACTCCCGCACCGCACTCCTGTGGTCTTGCTTATTAAGACCACGTACATTCCATGCTCCAACAGCTAACATAAAAGCACCCTGTTACGGGCTGCGTTTGCTTTAGGGCCCGTAAATGAGGTGTAATTGCTATCTTCAGGCACATCCCGAAGAAGGTCAAAACGGTTCTGCACCCCAGAAAGAGGCTCGGCTGCTTCTGTAGGACGAGATGTTTCAGCTCTGTCAGGTTGTCGTTCAGTTCCAGCATTCGCAGCCCACACCATAACGGCTTTTCCTTTGGCTCCCACCGGTTGCCATTCTTCATGTGGGCATGTAAGGCTCCCCCCTATCTTACATACGCTATCCGGCTGTTGTGCTCCAAGGTCTCCCTGCCCCTGACCCCCGCCTCTATCATAACGAGAACGGGACCTATTACGGGGCTGGGCTGTGCGTTGCCCAGTGACAAACAGCTCCTGCTTTGGGTTGCCACCTTTGGCCTTCCATGCCTTCCTCGCTCCCTCATATTGGCGATGAGGTTTTGACGTCCCTGCTGCCATCTTCTTCGGTCGCTGTGGGCAAAGGGCTGCCCCATGTGCCCATGATGAACAATGATCACATTTAGATGGTCTCCAATCAAACTCCACCCGTATAGGTACTTTCACATCCGCTTCCCCTTCCTCACCTTGAAGCAACACATCAAAAGTCTCAATAAATGGCTCAGACAATTTCTTCATTACACAGACCCGGGCATAATCAAGTCTTTCCCCCGTTGCCGTGATTCTGTCTGCATACAATGGCCTTCCCACCGCACTTGCAACTAGCCCCAGCCCCTCTTGTGTCCAAAGGTCAGATGGAACATCCCATAGCTTGACCCATAATGCGTGGTCGCCAAGGTTCAAGGAATAACGGCTGGCCTTGCATGAGCCAAGGTCCACCCTCTAAAACCGCAGTCCTTACACCATCCGACTCAAAACTAAACATGAAAAAACCATTAACAGTCGTACGAACCTCTGCCAATCCCTTCCAAATCGATCTGAAGTAACTCTCCACGAAAGGGAAATACGGCTTACGGCCAAGGAAATAACCCACGAGAGTATTCTTCCATCGTTCACAGCCACGCCGCGCCACCTCCAATGGAGCACGCACCACAGCCACCCCATTCACAATCGAGGGCGGGGTGAAAGATAATGCCATCTTTTGTGATGGAGCAGCCCTGTTTCCTTGTACAGCCTCTGCAAATGACACAGGTTTGCCTTGGCTATAAGCCTTCGTCATTGAGGGCCCAAGTCGTGAGAAAACAGACCCTGCATTCGGGTTCCCAGAATTAACCAATCCAGTTGGTGTAGCATAGACATCAGATGCTTCAAGAAACGGCTGTGAACTGCCAGACTCTGGTAAATCGGAATCCCTAGTCTTCGCCGTGGTCACCTTGTCTGTCTCTGCCCGATTATCAACTACAATCTCCTCATCAACATTATCACCATCCTGAGCCAGGGACTCATCCTCGCAACACCGCGCCAACAGAGCCCTCGCCGGCATAGGTGAATCAGGCCTTCGGCGAAAAACCCGCGGATTATGGCGTAGAATTCCTCTAATCGACACAGGCCTCTCCTCACGCCGATTAGGTGACCCGCTCATTGCCCTAGGCCCCGCGCTTCTGTGAGTAATTTCCCCCGACCTCTGCCCAGCCAATCGCGCGGTATCATCGTCCACCACACTCGGCCCCTGCACTTGGCTCATTAGTGCCCTAAATCGCTCACTATCAAACGCAGCCGCAAAAGCCGGATAAGCTGCACTTAACGCTTCCAAATCCGGCATGGTCGGGGCTCCTTGTGTGACCGTTTCTTGTCGGTCAGCACCCACGACCTCAGCAATCGCCGCAACCCCCACGGAAGGAGACGCCTCCGTCAACATATGAAAGTTAGAAGAAAAGGCAGCAATCTCGCTCCAAAAAGCCCTCCAATCGCCGTCTGATCCCGGCGATGGAGGCCGCAATTCGCCCTCGAACAGTGGTCAAGGCAGGTAGACGATGAAAAATCAATTACGGGTCAAAAAGGGGGGAAAATTGGTCAACGACGATTTTTTAGGTATTAGTTTTGGGAGAGAGAATTCGCTAGAGAGAGAAACTAGAGAGAGAAAATTCAGGTATTCCCTTTATAGTCCATTACCTTGTTAAAAAGGTCAAATGCCTTCTTTACCAAATCGAATGTCTTGATGACCACGTCCAATATCTTGTTCACCAAGTAGAATGCCTTGTTGAACAAGTCGAATGTCTTGTTGACCAAGTAGAATGCCTTGTTCAAGTCGAATGCCTATTTAACAAGTAGAATGTGTGGTATGCATTATTGACCACGTCAAACACCCTGTTGAACAGTAAAATTCCTTGTTGAACAAGTTGAATGCATATTTGAGAAAATCTTGCCTTGATGACCAAGTACAATGCCTTTTTGAACAAGTAAAATGGCTTGTTGATCAAGTAGACTGCCTTGTTGAACAAGTCGTGCATTATTAAACAAGTCGAATTCCCTTTTAAACAAGTAGAATGCCTTTTTGAACAAGTCGAATGCCTTGTTGAACAACTCAAATGCCTTGTTGACCAAGTCGAATGCCATGTTTAACAAGTCGAATGTCTTGTTGAAGAAGTAATAATGCCTTGTTGACCAAGTCTAGTGCCTTGTTGAACAGGTCGAATGCCTTGTTGACCAAGTAGAATGCTTTGTTGAACAAGACGAATGCCTTTTTACCAAGTAGAGTGCCTTGTATGCACTTGTTGACCAAGTCAGATGCCCTTTTGAACAAGTAGAATGCATTGTTGACCAAGTCGACTTCCTTGTAGACAAACTCAAATGCCTTGTTGACCAAGTTGAATGCCTTGTTAACCAAGTAATGGCTTGTTGACCAAGTTGAGTGCCTTGTTGAACCACTTAAATTCCTTGGTGACAAGGTCGAATGCCATGTTGAACAAGTTGAATGTCTTGTTGACCCTCTAATGCCTTGGTGAACAAATCGGATGCCTTGTTGAACGAGTCGAATACCTTGATGACCAAGTCGAATGCCTTGTTGACCAAGTCATGTCTTGGTGACCATGTAGAATGCCTTGTTGAACAAGTGCAATGTCTTGTTGACCAAGTAGAATACCTTGTTGAACATGTCAAATACCTTGTTGAACAAGTCGAATGCCTTGTTGACCAAGTCATTCATAGATGACCAATTAGAATGCCCTGTTAAACAAGTCGAATTACTGGTTGACCAGGTAGAATTCCTTGTTGAACACATCAAATAAATGCCTTGTTGACTAAGTCGAATACCCTTTTGAACAAGAAAATTGCCTTGTTGAATAAGTCCATTACCTTGTTGAAGAAGTTGAATGCCTTGTTGAATAACTCAAATGCTTTGTTGACCATGTCGAATGCCTTGTTGAACAAGTCGAATTCATTATTAAACAAGTCGAATGCCGTTTTGAACAAGTAAAATTTCTCATTGAACAACTCGAATGCCCTGTTGAACAACTCAAATGCCTTGTTGACCAAGTCGAATGCCTTGTTGACCAAGTCGAATGCATTGTTGAACACTTCGAATGCCTTGTTGAACAACTCAAATGCCTTGTTGACCAAGTCGAATGTCTTGAGAACATGAGGAGATCGTCAGCAAAAGAGAGCATAGAAAATTTTCGCTAGAGAGAGAAACTAGAGAGAATTCGTAAACCCAACGTGTTCGGCCGCCGGGGCTGTTTTCATCGCCTACCACCGCTGTTTTTGGCCACTCCCGGATAGGGCGTGACTAGCCGGTGGCAGGGACCTCCATCACCGGCGTTAGTCCGGCGTTTGGAGGGTTACACCACGTGCTTTTACTCTTTGAATTTTTGAATTTTTTAGGATCCTAGTTATGGCATCTTCTTCTTCCATGGATGGTTCAAAGCTCTCGGCATCTTCTAATTCATGCGATCCACGCTTGCAACAACCAGATCTTGATGGACTACGTTCTGCATACCCGGAGTTTGCCACGCAATCTTTGAAGGCGCGGGTTCAGGATCACGACCCGACGATGGATGCATCGGCGGAGATGACGACGTTTTTGCATGATCCATCTATTTCCGGCGAAGATTTGGCGTATCTGGAACATCAAGCAGAGAATAATCCAATTTTGGTAAAGATCCTTGCATATCTTCGGGCAAATATGGGAATATCCCGTCCAGGTTCGACGTATCTGCACCAAGATCGGGCTATGGATTCATCTATTTCTGGCGAAGATTTGGCGCATCTGGAGCAGCAAGCAGAGAATAACCCAATTATGGTAAAGATTCTCGCATATCTTCGGGCAGATATGGGAATATCTCGTCCAGGTTCGATGTATCTGCAGCAAGATCGGGCACCCAAAAATAGAATGCCTTGTATGGAATCCACAACGACGGATTGGGCTGAGATTGGATCCATTCTCTACAATTCGCTTTCAGAAAATATTCCCGGATTTAGCGAACGATTTGATGTGGCAGCGTTCGAAGACCTAATTGGGCGCGTTCATGGAGCTCCACCGGAGCAGCAACCACCATCGTCGACACATATGGCTAGCGGATCGCTATACAGGCCGGACACACGGCGCCCGTGGACCCACCGCCAACGACGCTACCCGGACATTATCGGCCCGCTACGTGACCCACGGATTGGAAATGACCGCCCTTTACGCCCAGGCATACCACCGCCGCCATCTGGCATGGCCTTGATCAACGATGATGCGTCAGATGATCCAACGATGAAGCCGCAGTCACCGACCACGACAGCTGCGAGGAACGAGGTTAGGGCCGATGCTGATGGGCCCAAGGAGTCGCCGCCCAGGGTTTTGCCGTCTAGGGCTGCGGCGGAAGGAACTAGGGCTTCAACGTTTAGGATCTCGCCATCTCGGGTTTCCATTTCTGGGCCTAGAGTTATCAATCCTAGGGTTTCGCCGTCAATAACTCACCCGGCTGTACCTCATGGGCTGCAAACCATGGCACCATTGCCGACGCGCAAGGAGGTGTCTACCTCGCCGAACGCAAACCCTCAGCCATCGTTTGCTGCGGTAACTCGCGGGACGGTGCACGAAGAAGCACCTCACAAACCAAGCCCTACACGCTATACCTTGACATATACAGCCCCAACTCTCAAGGACGGTGTCGCGGAGGCCTGCCCATCATGGGAGGTCGCAAAGAGGGGTGCGGCACGTTGGGACAATACCCTCGTAGGGTATTTTTTGGGGAAAAAACCATACTTCCCGTTTGTTGAACGGCATTTCCGTTCAATTTGGGAGGAACTGTTGGAGGTACGCGCAACGGCCAACGGTTTTTTCAAATTCAGATTTGCAACCGCGGCAGCAGCCAATGCGGTTCTTGAAGGAGGACCGTGGCTCATGCAAGGTCAACCATTTTTCTCGAGGCTTGGCGAACGGGGATGTCTCTCGAGAAAATTCAGCACACCCATGTTCCGCTATGGGTGAAATTGCGTAACGTTCCGGGCGAGTTCTGGACACAGGAGGGGTTAGGCATTGTCGCTAGCGTCGTCGGGAAGCCACTATTCGCAGATTCTATGACGATTTCAGCGGAACGTATTGACTACGCTCGGGTATGCATATCAAAGAATCTCCAGGAGCCTTTTCTTGAAAGCTTCAATATTCGCATTCCACGTGAAGGTGGAGGATCTGACGGCGCGGTTACAGTTCGTGTCGAGTACGAATGGAGGCCGCGGAAGTGCTCCTTATGCGGTGCATGGACCCACGGGGCGGGAACATGTCCCTCTCGTCGAACCCAACAGCCACGATCAAATACGGGACCGAGGCAATCCACGGGGCAGCGCACATCGACGATGCCGAAGAAACCCCAGAATGGCCCACACACACGGCGCGAATGGAGAAGAGTTGGTCATCCCGACAAGGGCAAGGAGGTTGTTGTTCCACCCACCAACATGGAGCAAGATCACGAGCCGCGGCTGCAGGAGTACCCGAAGCCTGTAGATGGATGTTCAACAAGTTCAGTCAACGTGCAGCAGGGAGCTATTGTACTAGCTAGCATTAACCCATTCGAGGTTCTTGCGGACTTGGACGACTTGGACACGGCGAACACACTTAAGGGTCCCTGAAGCAGCCCTTCTCGACTTGGCCCATGATCCCAATCGCCGTTTGGAATGTACGTGGTCTAAACAGGGTAGACCACAGATGGGCGGTGGGGGATATTATTACTAAGTATAAGCTGTTGATTATCGGGCTGTACGAGACACGGGTCTCCGAGCAGAATGCGGCTGCCCTTTCACATTCTACCAGGGCTTGGAGTTGGTTCTTTGAATACGATAATGGGCCGGCATCTCATATCTGGGTAGGCTGGGATGCCCGCCTAGTTACTGTCACAATTCTTGCGTACACCACTCAGACCATTCACTGTAAGGCGACGATCCTTGCGGAGCGTGAGGATTTCTTCATCACATTCGCATACGGTCCTAATCAGAGGGTGTCCCGACGCGACCTTTGGATGGATCTCATCGAGACCTCACAGCTGCACGCAAACTCACCATGGCTTGTTATGGGGGATTTCAACGCGATCATGGCAAACACGGACGCGCGGGGAGGATCGGCCATGGGGGGCTGTCCGGAGATGATTGCATGCATGACTACATCGGACCTCGCAACCCTGCCATGCATGGGACAACTCTACACGTGGTATAACCAGCAAGGGGGCACGTCGGGTGTATGGCGACGCCTCGATAGGATGCTTGGCAACCCCTCTTGGTTCGCTAGATTTGGGGACCTTACTTATCATTGCACAACCCCTGCTACATCGGACCACACTCCACTCATCCTCGCGACTACAGCTAGGGCTTCTGAGAGGAATAATTCTTTTCGTTTTGATAATTTTTTGGCGCAGGATCCTCGTTTTCTTCCTATCGTGGCGGAAACTTGGAGTCTGCAAGCAAATGGATACCCGATGTATGTAGTCGTCCAGAGACTGAAAGCGATGAAGAGGGAACTACGACAACTACGGCGAGACAAGGGTGATCTCAATCGTAACGTGCTCGAGGCGCGCAAATTTCTAGAGATTGCTCAGGACATGGCGGCAAACTATCCATTGGAGGATCAATTACTAATCTTGGAGAAGCAATGTCGGCTTGTGTATGCCAAAGCGGTCGAATTGGAGCATTCGGCACTCCTTCAGCGGGCGAAAGTGGCATGGCTCAAGGACGGTGACCAATGCACTTCTTTTTTCTTCAAGAAAGTGGCCACACGGCGGGTTGGAAATCGTATCTTCCACTTGGAGGATGAGGCGGGAAACACGTTCGAGGGTGGTGCACAAGTGCGGGCTGAATTGGTCCGATATTACTCGGAACTCCTCGGGCAATCCATGCGGACAACCCCAATATCTGCCTCTAACGTCGCGCCTTACTTCGGGGCAGCGCTCAGCACAACCGACGCGGAGGCAATGGTTCAGCCGGTCACTGATGTGGAAATCAACAACGCGCTGCATGCAATGGGAGATAACAAATCGCCAGGGCCAGACGGGTACTCCGCGGTTTTCTACAAGCGGGCATGGCACATCATCGGGGAGGATATCTCGTTCGCCATCCGGGATTTCTTCCGGACGGGACGCCTCCTGGGGGAGCTGAATTCGACCCTTATCACCCTCATTCCAAAAGGGGATAATCCACGCATGGCGAAGGATTTTCGACTGATTGCCTGCTGCAACGTTCTCTATAAGATCATCTCCAAGATCATTGCTAATCGGCTACGAGACAGCTTGGGGAAACTTGTCCACCCTACACAGACGGCATTCATCCCTGGGAGGCGTATTTCCGACAACATTCTCTTAGCCCAAGAGATTTGTCACGGATACAATAGAGTCGGGCTGCCTGAACGGGTGGCTCTTAAGGTCGACCTCGCCAAGGCATATGATAAGATTGAGTGGGATTTTATCTTTGCTACACTTCAGGCACTTCACTTTCACCCGACCTTCATTGGGTGGGTCCGGTCATGCCTCACGTCGACGCATTTTTCCATCAACATCAACGGTAGGCCGGAGGGTTTCTTCAAAGGACGGCGGGGTCTCAGACAGGGTGACCCCATATCACCTTATCTCTTTGTGTTGGTGATGGAGGCTTTACATGGAATCATAGCGTCCCGCATCCAACTTAGCAGCAGCTTCCGATACCATTGGCGATGCGAGGCCACATCCCTCTTCATGTTGACCTTCGCCGATGATCTTCTTCTTTTCTCGCAGGCGAGCGTTCAATCAGTCAGTATCTTCCGTGACAGCCTCGAGCTTTTTGCTTCGCTTTCAGGGCTACGGGCAAACTCCAGTAAAAGCGAGATGTTTATCCCGAAACGGGCAGAACGACTGAAGGGTACACTCCAGGCTGTTATGGGCTTCCCTATCGGGTCTCTTCCTGTGCGGTACCTGGGGGTCCCCCTTATCACATCGCGATTGACTATCGATGATTGCGCCCCCTTATTACGTTCTATTGATCGTCGGCTAGGTTCTTGGACCAACCCCACTCGCTCTCATACGCCGGAAGGGTACAGCTCATTCGATCGGTCCTTATGGCTATCCATGTGTATTGGGCGGGAGTCTTCTTACTCCCCAAGGGAATCATCCGCAGTATCGAGAAGCGTCTTCGAGCTTTCTTGTGGAAGGGATCTAGCGCGAAGGTGGCATGAACCGACGTATGCGCACCAAGGGACGAAGGGGGACTTGGACTGAGATCGATTGAGGTGGAGAACAAGGCGCTGATGATGCGTCTTATTTGGAACATTCTTAGGGGAGATGAGTCTTCGATATGGGCCACATGGATACGACGGACGCGGCTGCACAACACATCCTTCTGGACCATCAGATCCACGGCTAATACCTCATGGAGCTGGAAGAAGCTCCTCAAGCTCAGATCCATCATCCGACCACTTCTAGAGTTCCGCATTGGGAATGGAGCGAATACACGCCTCTGGACTGACCCATGGCTACTCACGATTCCGCTGGTGGAACGGTACCCGCGTGGTCCATCTGTTATGGGCCTCCCACTTGAATCACGATTGAGCGCGGTGATTGATGAGTCGGGATGGCATTGGCCAGGACAGACAACGGTGGAGTTCATGGATTTTGCTGGTCTTCTACCTCCCATTCAACACGGTGAGATGGACACGATTCGATGGCGAGGGACTCCCAATGGCGTCTTCTCTACTCACTCCGCGAGAAATTGCATACGCCAACATTCTCCGCCTGCATTCTGGACCAACCTGTTCGGAGGCCCTATCTCGATACCACGGCATGAAGTCATTTTATGGCTGGCGATTAGGGAACGCCTGGCGACGAGGGACAAGCCATGGGTGGCCGCGGCAGCAGGAAGTTCAGCTTGCCTCTTGTGTGATGATGGCCATGCTATAGAGACAACACGGCATCTTTTCTTTGAGTGTTCATTTTCCAGACATTGCCTACAGTCTTTGCAGGGAAAGTTACGTTTTGGATGGCCTTACACGGGCTGGATCGAAGGGGTTCACTAGGCTGCTCAAAGGTGGCGGGGCAAGCACCTCGCATGGATGGGGCCCCGACATGCGCTTGCATCGCTTGTCTATCACCTATGGGCCGAGCGCAACCGTCGAATGCATTTTTCAACAAGTCGAATGCCTTGTTGACCAAGTGGAATGCCTTGTTGAACCACTCAAATGCTTTGTTGACCAAGTCGAATGCCTTGTTGAACAAGTTGAATGCCTTTTTGACCAAGTAATGTCGTGTCAAACAAGTCGCATGCCTTGTTGACCAAGTAATGGCTTGCTGAATAAGTGTCATGCCTTGTTAAACAAGTCGAATGCCTTGTTGACCAAGTCGAATGCCTTGTTGGCCAAGTCATGCCTTGTTGACCAATTAGAATGCCTTGTTCAACTATTCGAATGTCTTGTTGACCAAGTCATGCCTAGATGACCAAGTTGAATGCCTTGTCGAAAAAGTAGAATGCCTTGTATGCCTTGTTGACGAAGTCGAATGCCCTTTTGAACAAGTAGAATGTCTTGTCAAACAAGTTCAATACCCTCTTCAACAAGTGGAATGCCTTGCTGACCAAGTCGAACACCTTGTTGACCAGGTCATGCCATGTTGACCAAGTAGAATGCCTTGTTAAACAAGTTCAATGCCTTGTTGACCAAGTAGAATGCCTTGTTTTACAAGTCAATTGCATCGTTGAACAAGTCATATGCCTTGTTCAACCAGTCGAATGCCTTGTTGACCAAGTCATGCATATATGACCAAGTAGAGTGTCTTGTTAAACAAGTCGAATGACTGGTTGACCAGGTAGAATGCCTTGTTGAATAAGTTGAATGCATATTTGACAAAGTCTTGCCTTGATGACCAAGTTGAATGCCTTTTTAAACAAGTCGAATTCCCTTTTGAACATGTAGAATGCCATGTCGAACAAGTGGAATGCCCTGTTGAACAACTCAAATGCCTTGTTGACCAAGTCGAATGCCTTGTTGACCAAGTCGAATGCCTTTTTTAATATGTCGAATTCCTTGTGACTAAGTCATGCGTTGTTGACCAAGTAGAATACCTTGTTGAACAAGACGAATGCCTTGTTTACTAAGTATAATGCCTTTTATGCCTTGTTGACCAATTAAAATTCCCGTTTGATTAAGTAGAATGCCTTGTTGACCTAGTCGAATTCCTTGTAGACAAAGTCAACTTCCTTGTTAACCAAGTTAAATGCCTTTTTAACCAAATAATGCCTCGTTGACAAAGTTGAGTGCCTTGTTGAACCACTCTAATGCCTTGTTGACAAGTTAAATGCGATGTTGAACAAGTTGAATGCCTTGTTGACCAGCTAAGCCTTTGTGAACAAGTCGAATTCCTTGTAGACAAAGTCAAATGCCTTGTTGACAAAGTTGAATACCTTTTTAACCAAGTAATTCCCTTTTGACCAAGTTGAGTACCTTGTTGAACCACTCAAATGCCTTGTTGACCAAGTCGAATGCCATGTTGAACAAGTCGAATGCCTTGTTGACCAAGTAATGCTTTGGTAAACAAGTCAGATGCCTTGTTGAACAAGTCGAATGCCTTGCTGACCAAATCAAATGCCTTCTTCACCAGGTCATGCCATGTTGACCAAGTAGAATGCCTTGTTGAACAAGTTCAATGCCCTGTTGACCAAGTAAAATGCCTTGTTTTACAAGTCGAATACATTGTTGAACAAGTCAAATGCCTTGTTCAACCAGCCTAATGCCTTGTTGACCAAGTCATGTATAGATGACCAAGTAGAGTGCCTTGTTAAACAAGTCGAATGACTGGTTGACCAGGTAGAATGCTTTATTGAACAAGCCGAATGCCTTGTTGAACAAGTAGAATGCCTTGTATGCCTTGTTGACTAAGTCGAATGCCATTTTGAACAAGTAGATTGCCTTGGTCAACATGTCCATTACCTTGTTGAACAAGTTGAATGCCTTGTTGAACAACTCAAATGCCTTGTTGACCAAGTCGAATGCCTTGTTGAATAGGAATAGGTAGAATGCCTTGTTGACCAAGTCATGCCTTGTTGACCAAGTAGAATGCATTGTTGAACAAGACGAATGCCTTGTTTACCAAGTAGAATGCCTTGTATGCCTTTTTGATCAAGTCAAAAGTCCTTTTGAACAAGTAAAATGCCATGTTGACCAAGTCGAATTCCATGTAGACAAACTCAAATGCCTTGGTAACCAAGTTAAATGCCTTGTTAACCAAGTCATGCCTTGTTGAACAAGTCGAATGTCTTGTTGAACCACTCAAATTCCTTGTTGACCAAGTTGAATGCCATGTTGAACAAGTTGAATGCCTTGTTAACCAACTAATGCCTTGTTGACCAAGTCAAACTCTTTGTAGACAAATTCAAATGCCTTGTTGATCAAGTTGAATACCTTGTTAACCAAGTAATGCCTTGTTGACCAAGTTGAGTGCCTTGTTCAACCACTCAAATGCCTTGTTGACCAAGTCGAATGCCATGTTGAACAAGTTGAATGCCTTGTTCAACCATTCGAATGCCCAGATGACCAAGTAAATGCCTTGTTAAAAAATTCTAATGACTGGTTCAGAAGTACAATGCCTTGTTGTACAAGTCGAATGCCTTGTTGTACAAGTCGAATGCCTTGTTGAACAACCAAAATGCCTTGTATGCCTTATTGACTAAGTCGAATGCCCTTTTGAACAAGTAGATTGCCCTTGTTAACAAGTCCATTACCTTGTTAAACAAGTTGAATGCCTTGTTGACCAAGTCAAATGCCTTGTTGAAAAAAGTCCAATGCCTAGTCGACCAAGTTAAATGCCTTGTTAAACAAGTTGAATGTCTTGTTAAACAAGTCGAATGCCTAGTTGACCAAGTCGAATGCCTAGATGACTAAGTCGAATGCCTTGTTCACCAAGTAGAATGCCTTGTTGAACAAGTCGAATGCCTTGTTGACCAAGTAGAATGCCTTGTTAAACAAGTCAAATATTTAACAAGTAGAATGCCTCGTATGTCTTGTTGACCACGTCAAATGCCCTTTTGAACAAGTAGAATGCCTTGTTGAACAAGTCGAATGCCTTGTTGACCAAGTAGAATGCCTTTTGAACAAGTCGAATATTTAACAAGTAGAATGCCTCGTATGTCTTGTTGACCACGTCAAATGCCCTTTTGAACAAGTAGAATGGCTTGTTGAACAAGTTGAATGCATATTTGACAAAGTCTTGCCTTGATGACCAAGTTGAATGCCTTTTTAAACAAGTCGAATTCCCTTTTGAACACGTAGAATGCCTTGTTGAACAAGTCGAATGCCCTGTTGAACAACTCAAATGGCTTGTTGACCAAGTGGAATGTCTTACTGACCAACTGGAATGCCTTGTTGACCACGTCATGCCTTGTTTACCAAGTAGAATGCCTTATTGAACAAGTCAAATGCCTTGTTCAACCATTCGAATGCCTAGATGATCAAGTAAAATGCCTTGTTAAACAATTCTAATGACTGGTTGAACAAGTAGAATGCCTTGTTGAACAAGTCGAATGCCTTGTTGAACAAGCAAAATGCCTTGTATGCCTTATTGACTAAGTCGAATGCCCTTTTGAACAAGTAGATTGCCTTGGTGAACAAGTCCATTACCTTGTTGAACAAGTTGAATGCCTTGTTGAACAACTAAAATTAATGCCTTGATGACCAAGTCGAATGCCTTGTTGAACAAGTCCAATGCCTAGTTGACCAAGTTGAATGCCTTGTTAAACAAGTCGAATGCCTTGTTGAACAAGTCAAATGCCTGGATGACTAAGTCGAATGCCTTGTTCACCAAGTAGAATGCCTTGTTGAATGAGTCGAATACCTTGTTGACTAAGTAGAATGCCTTGTTGAACAAGTCGAATGCCTATTTAACAAGTAGAATGCCTGGTATGTCTTGTTGACCACGTCAAATGCAATTTCGAACAAGTAGAATGCCTTGTTGAACAAGTTGAATCCATATTTCACAAAGTCTTGCCTGGATGACAAAGTTGAATGCCTTTTTGAACAATTCAAATGCCTTGTTGATCAAGTAGACTGCCTTGTTGAACAAGTCAAATACATTTTTAAACAAGTGGAATGCCGTTTTGAACAAGTAGAATTCCTTGATGAACAAGTCCAACACCCTGTTTTTTTTGGATGAATGTCCCGTTATATATATATGAAGAGAAAAATACAAAATAGCACGTATGAGTCGAAACTCATGCCGCAAACAACCGATAACAAGCTATCGGATAACAATGACATCAACGACGACATCGACTACGACTGCGACAACTAAAGCTCGAAACAAGCTACCATGCAACTCGCCACAGACTGCGAATAGCAGCTACTTGTAAAGGATTTCTATGTGCTACAGTGTCCAATCGTAAACAAACATTCCCCAGAACCAAAGCAATCACTTGCTCAGGGGAGCCGCGTCTATGCTCCTTCCACCGTGTATTCCGTTCCTGCCAAATGTGATAAACAAGCGACGACAAAACATGACGATAGGCTACATGGTAAAGGTGATGCCCTCGCCACTTAGCCGCTGCCCATATGACATCAACACGCCACTCCCGAAACGGCCACCTCCATCTAATCTGGAGGCTCAAAAGCCTCAAACAGCATCTCGAGAAGCGACAATCAAAGAACAAATGGTTATGTGTCTCTCGTATGTTATTGTCGCACAACAGGTATGTATCTGTTCCCGTTGTTCCACCCATGCAAATTCTCGAGTCGAAAGACGTCCCCGAATCGCCAGCCATAGAATGAATTCGTAGCGTGGAACTCGTAAACATCCGCCAAATAGCATAGCCCAATCCACCAGATCACTTCTCAATCTTTTTTTTTTTTGGGAAAAGGTCATTAAAATAAAATGTGGAAAGATACAATGTTCAGCAGCAATAAGCTGCACCGCTCGGTAACATGCTACCTATAATCAACGCAAGCAATCCAATCGAGCAAGCAAACATCAAAAGCAAGCAAGCAGACTGTAAGCAAGTTGACTACGTGCTCGGCCACGCAATGCGCCAAACACGTCGAAGCGCACAGGACTATAGCTGATACTTCCCTCCAAGGGTAGAGAGTCGTATACAAGTGTAGTCTCGACGTCCGCAACGATATGAGTAGGAGGTCTTCGTCTTCCTTCCCGCCATCGTAGGTTGCGCTCGGCCCATAGGTGATAGACAAGCGATGCAAGCGCATGTCGGGGCCCCATCCATGCGAGGTGCTTGCCCCGCCACCTTTGAGCAGCCCAATGAACCCCTTCGATCCAGTCCGTGTAAGGCCATCCAAAACGTAACTTTCCCTGCAAAGACTGTAGGCAATGTCTGGAAAATGAACACTCAAGAAAAGATGCCGTGTTGTCTCTATAGCATGGCCATCATCACACAAGAGGCAAGCTGAACTTCCTGCTGCCGCGGCCACCCATGGCTTGTCCCTCGTCGCCAGGCGTTCCCTAATCGCCAGCCATAGAATGACTTCATGCCGTGGTATCGAGATAGGGCCTCCAAACAGGTTGGTCCAGAATGCAGGCGGAGAATGTTGGCGTATGCAATTTCTCGCGGAGTGAGTAGAGAAGACGCCATTGGGAGTCCCCCGCCATCGAATCGTGTCCATCTCACCGTGTTGAATGGGAGGTAGGAGACCAGCAAAATCCATGAACTCCACCGTTGTCTGTCCTGGCCAATGCCATCCCGACTCATCAATCACCGCGCTCAATCGTGAATCAAGTGGGAGGCCCATAACAGATGGACCACGCGGGTACCGTTCCACCAGCGGAATCGTGAGTAGCCATGGGTCAGTCCAGAGGCGCGTATTCGCTCCATTCCCAATGCGAACTCTAGAAGTGGCCGGATGATGGGTCTGAGCTTGAGGAGCTTCTTCCAGCTCCATGAGGTATTAGCCGTGGATCTGATGGTCCAGAAGGATGTGTTGTGCAGCCGCGTCCGTCGTATCCATGTGGCCCATATCGAAGACTCATCTCCCCTGAGAATGTTCCAAATAAGACGCATCATCAGCGCCTTGTTCTCCACCTCAATCGATCTCAGTCCAAGTCCCCCTTCGTCCCTTGGTGCGCATACGTCGGTCTATGCCACCTTCGCGCTAGATTCCTTCCACAAGAAAGCTCGAAGACGCTTCTCGATACTGCGGATGATTCCCTTGGGGAGTAAGAAGACTCCCGCCCAATACACATGGATAGTCATAAGGACCGATCGAATGAGCTGTACCCTCCCGGCGTATGAGAGCGAGTGGTTGGTCCAAGAACCAAGCCGACGATCAATAGAACGTAATAAGGGGGCGCAATCATCGATAGTCAATCGCGATGTGATAAGGGGGACCCCCAGGTACCGCACAGGAAGAGACCCGATAGGGAAGCCCATAACAGCCTGGAGTATACCCTTCAGTCGTTCTGCCCGTTTCGAGATAAACATCTCGCTTTTACTGGAGTTTGCCCGTAGCCCTGAAAGCGAAGCAAAAAGCTCGAGGCTATCGCGGAAGATACTGACTGATTGAACGTCCGCCTGCGAGAAAAGAAGAAGATCATCGGCGAAGGTCAACATGAAGAGGGATGTGGCCTCGCATCGCCAATGGTATCGGAAGCTGCTGCTAAGGTTGATGCGGGACACTATGATTCCATGTAAAGCCTCCATCACCAACACAAAGAGATAAGGTGATATGGGGTCGCCTTGTCTGAGACCCCGCCGTCCTTTGAAGAAACCCTCCGGCCTACCGTTGATGTTGATGGAAAAATGCGTCGACGTGAGGCATGACCGGACCCACCCAATGAAGGTCGGGTGAAAGAATCCCACTCAATCTTATCATATGCCTTGGCGAGGTCGACCTTAAGAGCCACCCGTTCAGGCAGCCCGGCTCTATTGTATCCGTGACAAATCTCTTGGGCTAAGAGAATGTTGTCGGAAATACGCCTTCCAGGGATGAATGCCGTCTGTGTAGGCGGAAAAGTTTCCCCAAGCTGTCTCGTAGCCGATTAGCAATGATCTTGGAGATGATCTTATAGAGAACGTTGCAGCAGGCAATCGGTCGAAAATCCTTCGCCATGCGTGGATTATCCCCTTTTGGAATGAGGGTGATAAGGGTCGAATTCAGCTCCCCCAGGAGGCGTCCCGTCCGGAAGAAATCCCGGATGGCGAACGAGATATCCTCCCCGATGATGTGCCATGCCCGCTTGTAAAACCGCGGAGTACCCGTCTGGCCCTGGCGATTTGTTATCTCCCATTGCATGCAGCGCGTTGTTGATTTCCACATCAGTGACCGGCTGAACCATTGCCTCCGCGTCGGTTGTGCTGAGCGCTGCCCCGAAGTAAGGCGCGACGTCAGAGGCGGATATTGGGGTTGTCCGCATGGATTGCCCGAGAAGTTCCGAGTAATATCGGACCAATTCAGCCCGCACTTGTGCACCACCCTCGAACGTGTTTCCCGCCTCATCCTCCAAGTGGAAGATACGATTTCCAACCCGCCGTGTGGCCACTTTCTTGAAGAAAAAAGAAGTGCATTGGTCACCGTCCTTGAGCCATGCCACTTTCGCCACGATAGGAAGAAAACGAGGATCCTGCGCCAAAAAATTATCAAAACAAAAGAATTATTCCTCTCAGAAGCCCTAGCTGTAGTCGCGAGGATGAGTGGAGAGTGGTCCGATGTAGCAGGGGTTGCGCAATGATAAGTAAGGTCCCCAAATCTAGCGAACCAAGAGGGGTTGCCAAGCATCCTATCGAGGCGTCGCCATACACCCGACGTGCCCCATTGCTGGTTATACCACGTGTAGAGTTGCCCCGTGCATGGCAGGGTTGCGAGGTCCGATGTAGTCATGCATGCAATCATCTCCGGACAGCCCCCCGTGGCCGATCCTCCCCGCTCTTCCGTGTTTGCCATGATCGCGTTGAAATCCCCCATAACAAGCCATGGTGAGTTTGCGTGCAGCTGTGAGGTCTCGATGAGATCTGTCCAAAGGTCGCGTCGGGACACCCTCTGATTATGACCGTATGCGAATGTGATGAAGAAATCCTCACGCTCCGCAAGGATCGTCGCCTTACAGTGAATGGTCTGAGTGGTGTACGCAAGAATTGTGACAGTAACTAGGCGGGCATCCCAGCCCACCCAGATACGAGATGCCGGCCCATTATCGTATTCAAAGAACCAACTCCAAGCCCTGGTAGAATGTGAAAGGGCAGCCGCATTCTGCTCGGAGACCCGTGTCTCATACAGCCCGATAATCAACAGCTTATACTTAGTAATAATATCCCCCACCGCCATCTGTGGTCTACCCTGTTTAGACCACGTACATTCCAAACGGCGATTGGGATCATGGGCACACGTCGAGAAGGACTGCTTCAGGACCCTTAAGTGTGTTCGCCGTGTCCATGTCGTCCAAGTCCGCAAGAACCTCGAATGGGTTAATGCTAGCTAGTACAATAGCTCCCTGCTGCGCGTTGACTGAACTTGTTGAACATCCATCTACAGGCTTCGGGTACTCCTGCAGCCGCGGCTCGTGATCTTGCTCCATGATGGTGGGTGGAACAACAACCTCCTTGCCCTTGTCGGGATGACCAACTCTTCTCCATTCGCGCCGTGTGTGTGGGCCATTCTGGGGTTTCTTCGGCATCGTTGATGTGCGCTGCCCCGTGGATTGCCTCGGTCCCGTATTTGATCGTGGCTGTTGGGTTCGACGAGAGGGACATGTTCCCGCCCCGTGGGTCCATGCACCGCATAAGGAGCACTTCCGCGGCCTCCATTCGTACTCGACACGAACTGTAACCGCGCCGTCAGATCCTCCACCTTCACGTGGAATGCGAATATTGAAGCTTTCAAGAAAAGGCTCCGGGAGATTCTTTGATATGCATACCCGAGCGTAGTCAATACGTTCCGCTAAAATCGTCATAGAATTTGCGAAGAGTGGCTTCCCGACGACGCTAGCGACAATGCCTAACCCCTCCTGTGTCCAGAACTCGCCCGGAACGTTACGCAATTTCACCCATAGCGGAACATGGGTGTGCTGAATTTTCTCGAGAGACATCCCCGTTCGCCAAGCCTCGAGAAAAATGGGTTGACCTTGCATGAGCCACGGTCCTCCTTCAAGAACCGCATTGGCTGCTGCCGCGGTTGCAAATCTGAATTTGAAAAAACCGTTGGCCGTTGCGCGTACCTCCAACAATTCCTCCCAAATTGAACGGAAATGCCGTTCAACAAACGGGAAATATGGTTTTTCCCCAGAAAATACCCTACCCGTATTGTCCCAACATGCCGCACCCCTCTTTGCGACCTCCCATGATGGGCAGGCCTCCGCGACACCGTCCTTGAGAGTTGGGGCTGTATATGTCAAGGTATAGCGTGTAGGGCTTGGTTTGTGAGGTGCTTCTTCGTGCACCGTCCCGCGAGTTACCGCAGCAAACGATGGCTGAGGGTTTGCGTTCGGCGAGGTAGACACCTCCTTGCGCGTCGGCAATGGTGCCATGGTTTGCAGCCCATGAGGTACAGCCGGGTGAGTTATTGACGGCGAAACCCTAGGATTGATAACCCTAGGCCCAGAAGTGGAAACCCGAGATGGCGAGATCCTAAACGTTGAAGCCCTAGTTCCTTCCGCCGCAGCCCTAAACGGCAAAACCCTGGGCGGCGACTCCTTGGGCCCATCAGCATCGGCCCTAACCTCGTTCCTCGCAGCCGTCGTGGTCGGTGACTGCGGCTTCATCGTTGGATCATCTGACGCATCATCGTTGATCAAGGCCATGCCAGATGGCGGCGGTGGTGTGCCTGGGCGTAAAGGGCGGTCATTTCAATCCGTGGGTCACGTAGCGGGCCGATAATATCCGGGTAGCGTCGTTGGCGGTGGGTCCACGGGCGCCGTGTGTCTGGCCTGTATAGCGATCCGCTAGCCATATGTGTCGACGGTGGTGGTTGCTGCTCCGGTGGAGCTCCATGAACGCGCCCAATTAGGTCTTCGAACGCTGCCACATCAAATCGTTCGCTAAATCCGGGAATATTTTCTGAAAGCGAATTGTAGAGAATGGATCCAATCTCAGCCCAATCCGTCGTTGTGGATTCCATACGGAGTGCCTTCCCACCGCAGTAAGTCACGACGTAACGGGTCCACTGCTGGTAGATGTGGACTAATCTCAATGAACTCAACAGTAGATTGAGCAGGCCACATCCACCCATGTGTCGAGATAACAGCGCTAAGAAGAGCATCATGTGGTAGTCCCATAACCAGCGGGCCTCGTGGAAAATGATCCATCAATGGATATGAAAACAACCAGGGGTCCTTCCATAGGAAAATGGAAGAACATTCCCTATATGAAAAGAAATGAGTGACCTAAGTAGAGGCTGTAACTTCACCATCTTCTTTCAGCTCCAAGCATCATTAGGTGCAGGACGCACCGCCAAAAAAGAATTGGAGCGTTGAACAACTCAAATGCCATGTTCAACAAGTCGAATGCCTTATTGACCACGTAATGCCTTGTTGACCAAGTCGAATTCCTTGTCGACCAAGTCATGCCTTGTTGACCAAGTAGAATGCCTTGTTGACAAGCCGAATGCCTTGTTTACCAAGTAGAATGCCTTGTATGCTTTGTTGACCAAGTCATATGCCCTTTTGAACAAGTAGAATGTCTTGTTGACCAAGTCGAATTCCTTGTAGACAAAGTCAACTGCCTTGTTGACCAAGTGAAATTCCTTTTTAACCAAGTAATGTCTTGTTGACCAAGTTGAGTGGCTTGTTGAACCACTCTAATGCCTTGTTGACCAAGTTAAATGCCATGTTGAACAAGTTGAATGCCTTGTTGACCAACTAATGCCTTGGTGAACAAGTCGAATTCCTTGTAGACAAAGTCAAATGCCTTGTTGACCAAGTTGAATACCTTGTTAACCAAGTACTGCCTTATTGACCAAGTTGAGTGCCTTGTTGAACCACTCAAATGCCTTGTTGCAAAGTCGAATGCTATTTTGAACAAGTTGAATGTCTTGTTGACCAAGAAATTCTTTGGTGAACAAGTCAGATGCCTTGTTGACCAAGTCGAATGCCTTGCTGACCAAGTTGAATGCCTTGTTGACCAAGTCATGCCATGTTGACCAAGTAGAATGCCTTGTTGAACAAGTTCAATGCCTTGTTGACCAATTAGAATGCCTCATTTTACAAGTCAAATACCATGTTCAACAAGTCAAATGCCTTGTTCAACCAGTCGAATGCCTTGTTTACCAAGTCATGCATATATGACCAAGTAGAGTGTCTTGTTAAACAAGTCGAAGGACCGGTTGACCAGGTAGAATGCCTTGTTGAACAAGTCGAATGCCTTGTTGAACAAATAGAATGTCTTGTGTGCCTTGTTGACAAAGTCGAATGCCATTTTGAACAAGTAGATTGCCTTGGTCAACAAGTCCATTTCCTTGTTGAACAAGTTGAATGCCTTGTTGAACAACTCATATCCCTTGTTTACGAAGTCAAATGCCTTGTTGACCAAGTAATGTCTTGTTAACCAAGTCGAATGCCTTGTTGAATAGGTCAAATGCCTTGTGGACCAAGTCATGCCTTGTTGACTAAGTAGAATGCCTTGTTGCACAAGACGAATGCCTTGTTTGTCAAGTAGAATGCCTTGTTGATCAAGTCAATTGCCCTTTTGAACAAGTAGAATGCCATGTTGACCAAGTCGAATTCCTTGTAGATAAAGTTATGTCTTGTTGACCAAGTTAAATGCTTTGTTAACCAAGTCACGCCTTGTTGACCAAGTCGAATGTCTTGTTGAACCACTCAAATGCCTTGTTGACCAACTAATGCCTTGTTGACCAAGTCAAATTCTATGTAGACAAAGTCTAATGCCTTGTTGAGCAAGTTGAATACCTTGTTAACCATGTAATGCCTTGTTGACCAAGTTGGGAGCCTTGTTGAACCACTCAAATGCCTTGTTGACAAGTCGAATGCCATGTTGAACAAGTTGAATGCCTTGTTGACATGGTAATGCCTTGGTGAACAAGTCGAATGCCTTACTGACCAAGGCGAATGCCTTGTTGACCAAGTCATGCCTTGCTGACCGAGTAGAATGCCTTGTTGACGAGTCAAATACCTTGTTGAACAAGTCAAATGCCTTGTTCAACCAGTCGAATGCCTTTTTGACCAAATCATGCATAGATGACCAGGTAGAGTGCCTTGTGAAACAAGTCGAATGCCTTGTTCAACAAGTGGATTGCCTTGTATGCCTTGTTGACTAACTCGAATGCCCTTTTGAACAAGTAGATTGCCTTGGTTAACAAGTTCATTACCTTGTTGAACAAGTTGAATGCCTTGTTGAACAACTAAAAGGCCTTGTTGAACAAGACAAATGCCTTGTTTACCAAGTAAAATGCCTTGTATGCCTTGTTGACCATGTCGAATGCCCTTTTGAACTAGTAAAAAGCCTTGTTGACGAAGTCGAATTCCTTGTAGACAAAGTCAAATGCCCTTTTGAACAAGTAAAATGCTTTGTTAACAAAATAATGCCATGTGAACAAGTAGAATGCCTTGTTGAACAAGTAGAATGCCTTATTGACCAAGTTGAATGCCTTGTTGAACCACTCAAATGCATTATTGACCAATTCGAATGTCTTGTCGAACAAGTTGAATTCCTTTTTGACCAAGTAATGCCATGTCAAAAAAGTCGCATGCCTTGTTGACCAAGTAATGGCTTGCTGAACAAGTTGGATGCCTTGTTAATAAAGTCGAATGTCTTGCTGACCAAGTCGAATGCCTTGTTGACCAAGTCATGCCTTACTGACAAAGTAGAATGCCTTGTTGAACAAGTTAAATGCCTTGTTGACCAAGTAGAATGCCTTATTGAACAAGTCAAATACATTATTGAACAAGTCGAATGCCTTGTTCAACTAGTCGAATGCCTCGTTGACCAAGTCATCCCTAGAGGACCAAGTAGAATGCCTTGTTAAACAAGTCGAATGACTGGTTGGCCAAGTAGAATGCCTTGTTGAAAAAGTCGAATGCCTTGTTGAACAAGTAGAATGCCTTTTATGCCTTGCTGACTAAGTCGAATGCCCTTTTGAACGAGTAGAATGTCTTGTTGAACAAGTCCAATACCTTCTTGAACAAGTCAAATGCCTTGTTGACCAAGCCGAATGCCTTGTTGACCAGGTCAAGCCATGTTAACCAAGTACAATGCCTTGTTGAACAAGTTCAATGCCTTGTTGAACAAGTTCAATGCCTTGTTGACCAAACGCCTTGTTTACAAGTCAAATACCTTGTTGAACAAGTCAAATGTCTTGTTCAACCAGTTGAATGCCTTGTTGACCAAGTTATGCATAGATTACCAAGTAGAGTGTCTTGTTAATCAAGTCAAATGACTGGTTGACCAGGTAGAATTCCTTGTTGAATAAGTCGAATGCCTTGTTGAAGAAATAGAATGCCTTGTATGCCTTGTTGACTAAGTCGAATGCCATTTTGAACAAGTAGATTGCCTTGGTCAACAAGTCTATTGCCTTTGTTGAACAAGTTGAATGCCTTGTTGAACAACTCAAATGCCTTGTTGACCAAGTCAAATGCCTTTTTGACCAAGTATTGCCTTGTTGACCAAGTCGAATGCCTTGTTGAATAGGTCGAATGACTTGTTGACCAAGTCATGCCTTGTTGAGCAACTGGAATGCCTTGTTGAACAAGACGAATGCCTTGTTTACCAAGTAGAATGCCTTGTATGCCTTTGTTGATCAAGTCAAATGCCCTTTTGAACAAGTAGAATGCTATGTTGACCAAGTCGAATTCCTTGTAGACAAAGTCAAATGCCCTTTTGAACAAGTAAAATGCTTTGTTAACCAAATAATCTCATGTTCAACAAGTCGAATGCCTTGTTGAACAAGTAGAATGCCTTGTTGACCAAGTTGAATGCTTTGTTGAACCACTCAAATGCATTATTGACCAAGTCGAATGCCTTGTTGAACAAGTTGAATTCCTTTTTGACCATGTAATGCCATGTCAAAAAAGTCACATGCCTTGTTGACCAACTAATGGCTTGCTGAACAAGATGAATGCCATCTTAAAAAAGTAGAATGCCTTGTTGAACAAGTTAAATGCCTTGTTGACCAAGTAGAATGCCTTACTGAACTAGTCAAATACATTGTTGAACAAGTCAAATGCCTTGTTCAACTAGTTGAATGCCTCGTTGACCAAGTCATCCCTAGATGACAAGTAAAATGCCTTGTTAAACAAGTCGAATGACTGGTTGGCCAAGTAAAATGCCTTGTTGAACAAGTCGAATGCCTTGTCGAACAAGTAGAATGCCTTGTTGACTAAGCCAAATGCCCTTTTGAACGAGTAGAATGTCTTGTTGAACAAGTCTAATACCTTTTTGAACAAGTTGAATGCCTTGCTGACCAAGTCGAATGCCTTGTTGACCAGGTCATGCCATGTTGACCAAGTAGAATGCCTTGTTGACCAAGTAGAATGCCTTGTTGACCAAGTAGAATGCCTTGTTTTACAAGTCAAATACCTTGTTGAACAAGTCAAATGCCTTGTTCAACCAGTCGAGTGCCTTGTTGACCAAGTTATGCATAGATGACCAAGTAGAGTGCCTTGTTAAACAAGTCGAATGACTAGTGGACCAGGTATAATACCTTGTTGAACAAGTCGAATGCCTTATTGAACAAATAGAATGCCTAGTATGCCTTGTTGACTAAGTCGAATGCCATTTTGAACAAGTAGATTGCCTTGGTCAACAAGTCCATTACCTTGTTGAACAAGTTGAATGCCTTGTTGAACAACTCAAATGCCTTGTTGACCAAGTTAAATGCCTTTTTAACCAAGTAATGCCTTGTTGACAAGGTCGAATGCCTTGTTAAATAGGTCGAATAACTTGTTGACCAAGTCATGCCTTGTTGAGCAACTAGAATGCCTTGTTGAACAAGACGAATGCCTTGTTTACCAAGTAGAATGTCTTGTATGCCTTTGTTGATCAAGTCAAATGCACGTTTGAACAAGTAGAATGCTATGTTGACCAAGTCAAATTCCTTGTAGACAAAGTCGAATGCCCTTTTGAACAAGTAAAAAGCTTTGTTAACCAAATAATGCCATGTTGAACAAGTCGAATGCCTTGTTGAACAAGTAGAATGCCTTGTTGACCAAGTTGAATGCCTTGTGTCCACTCAAATGCATTATTGACCAAGTCGAATGCCTTGTTGAACAAGTTGAATTCCTTTTTGACCAAGTAATGCCATGTCAAAAAAATCGCATGCCTTGTTGACAAGGTAATGGCTTGCTGAACAAGTTGGATGGCTTGTTAAAAAAGTCGAATGTCTTGCTGACCAAGTCGAATGCCTTGTTGACCAAGTCATGCCTTACTGACCAAGTATAATGCCTTGTTGAACAAGTTAAATGCCTTGTTTACCAAGTAGAATGTCTTATTGAACAAGTCAAACATATTGTTGAACAAGTCGAATGCTTTGTTCAACTAGTCGAATGGCTCGTTGACCAAGTCATCCCTAGATGACCAAGTAGAATACCTTGTTAAACAAGTCGAATGACTGGTTGGCCAAGTAGAATGCCTTGTTGAACAAGTCGAATGCCTTGTTGAACAGGTAGAATGCCTTGTATGCCTTGTTGACTATGCCGAATGCCCTTTTGAACGAGTAGAATGTCTTGTTGAACAAGTCCAATACCTTCTTGAACAAGTCAAATGCCTTGCTGACCAAGCCGAATGCCTTGTTGACCAAGTCGAATGCCTTGTTGACCAGGTAATGCCATGTTAACCAAGTAGAATGCCTTGTTGAACAAGTCAAATGCCTTGTTCAACCAGTCGAATAACTTGTTGACCTAGTTATGCATAGATGACCAAGTAGAGTTCCTTGTTAAACAAGTGGAACGACTGGTTGACCAGGTAGAATGCCTTTTGAAAAAGTCGAATGCCTTGTTCAACAAATAAAATGCCTTGTATGCCTTGTTGACTAAGTCGAATGCCATTTTGAACAAGTAGATTGCCTTGGTCAACAATTCCATTACCTTGTTGAACAACTTGAATGCCTTGTTGAACAACTCAAATGCCTTATTGACCAAGCCAAATGCCTTTTTGACCAAGTCGAATGGCTTGTTGAATAGGTCGAATGACTTGTTGACCAAGTCATGCCTTGTTGAGCAACTGGAATGTCTTGTTGAACAAGACGAATGCCTTATTTACCATGTAGAATGCGTTGTATGCCTTTGTTGATCAAGTCAAATGCCCTTTTGAACAAGTAGAATGCCATGTTGACTAAGTCGAATTCCTTGTAGAAAAACTCGAATGCCCTTTTGAACAAGAAAAATGCTTTGTTAACCAAATAATGTCATGTTGAACAACTCAAATGCCTTGTTGAAAAACTAGAATGCCTTTTTGACCAAGTTGAATGCCTTTGTTGAACCACTAAAATGCATTATTGACCAAGTCGAATGCCTTGTTGAACAAGTTCAATTCCTTTTTGACCAAGTAATGCCATGTCAAAAAAGTCGCATGCCTTGTTGACCATAATGGCTTGCTGAACAAGTTGGATGCCTTGTAAAAAAAGTCGAATGTCTTGGTAACCAAGTCGAATGCCTTGTTGAACAAGTTAAATGACTTGTTGACCAAGAAGAATGCCTTATAGAACAATTCAAATACCTTGTTGAACAAGTCGAATGCCTTGTTCAACTAGTCCAATGCCTCCTTGACAAAGTCATCCCTAGATGACCAAGTAGAATGCCTTGTTAAACAAGTCGAATGACTGGTTGGCCAAGTAGAATGCCTTGTTGAACAAGTCGAATGCCTTGTTGAACAACTAGAATGCCTTGTATCCCTTGTTGACTAGGTCGAATGCCCTTTTGAACGATTAGAATGTCTTGTTGAACAAGTTCAATACCTTCTTGAACAAGTCGAATGCCTTGTTGACAGACTAGAATGCCTTGTTGAACAACTTCAATGCCTTTTTGACGAAGTAGAATGCCTTGTTTTACAAGTCAAATACCTTGTTGAAGAAGTAGAAAGCCTTGTTGGCTAAGTCGAATGCCATTTTGAACAAGTTGATTGCCTTGGTCAACAAGTCCATTACCTTGTTGAACAAGTGGAATGCCTTGTTGAACAACTCAAATACATTGTTGACCAAGTCGAATGGCTTGTTGACCAAGTCGAATTCCTTGTTGAACAGGTCGAATGCCTTGTTAACCAAGTCATGCCTTGTTGACCAAGTGGAATGCCTTGTTGAGCAAGTAGAATGCCTTGTTGAAAAAGTCAAATACCTTGTTGAAAAAGTCAATGGCCTTGTTCAACAAGTCGAATGCCTTTTTAACCAAGTCATGCATACATAACCAGGTAGAGTGCCTTGTGAAACAAGTCGAATGACTGGGTGACTAGGTAGAATGCCTTGTTGAATAAGTAGAATGCCTTGTATGCCTTTTTGACTAAGTCGAATGCCCTTTTTAACAAGTAGATTGTCTTGTTTAACAAGTCCATTACCTTGTGGAACAAGTTGAATGCCTTGTTGAACAACTCAAATGCCTTGTTGACCAAGTCAAATGCCTTTTTGACCAAGTCGAATGCCTTGTTGAACAAGTCGAATGCTTTGTTATACAAATAGAATGCGTTGTTGATTAAGTCGAATGCCATTTTGAACAAGTAGATTGCCATGATCAACAAGTCCATTACCTTGTTGAACGAGTGGAATGCCTTGTTGAACAACTCAAATACCTTGTTGACCAAGTCGAATGCCTTGTTGACCAAGTCGAATTCCTTGTTGAATAGGTCGAATGCCTTGTTAACCAAGTCATGCCTTGTTGACCAAGTGGAATGCCTTGTTGACCAAGTAGAATGCCTTGTTGAAAAAGTCAAATACCTTGTTGAAAAAGTCAATGACCATGTTCAACAAGTCGAATGCCTTTTTGACCAAGTCATGCATAGATAACCAAGTAGAGTGCCTTGTGAAACAAGTCGAATGACTGGTTGGCTAGGTATAATGCTTTGTTGAACAAGTAGAATGCCTTGTATGCCTTTTTGACTAAGTCAAATGCCCTTTTTAACAAGTAGATTGTCTTGGTTAACAAGTTCATTACCTTGTTGAACAAGTTGAATGCCTTGTTGACCAAGTCAAATGCCTTTTTGACCAAGTCGAATGCCTTGTTGACCATGTCGAATGTCTTGTTGACCAAGTCATGCCTTGTTCAACCAGTCGAATGCCTTGTTGACCAAGTTATGCATAAATGACCAAGTAAAGTGCCTTGTTAAACAAGTCGAATGACTGGTTGACCAGGTAGAATGCCTTGTTGAACAAGTCGAATGCTTTGTTGTACAAATAGAATGCGTTGTTGATTAAGTCGAGTGCCATTTTGAACAAGTAGATTGCCATGGTCAACAAGTCCATTACCTTGTTGAACAAGTTGAATGCCTTGTTGAACAACTCAAATGCCTTGTTAACCAAGTCAAATGCCTTTTTGACCAAGTAATGCCGTGTTGACCATGTCGAATGCATTGTTGAATAGGTCGAATGACTTGTTGACCAAGTCATGCCTTGTTGAGCAAATTGAATGCCTTGTTGAACAAGACGAATGTCTTGTTTACCAAGTAGAATCCTTGTATGCCTTTGTTGATCAAGTAAAATGCCCTTTTGAACAAGTAGAATGCCATGTTGACAAAGTCGAATGCCCTTTTGAACAAGTAAAATGTTTGTTAACCAAATAATGCCATGTTGAACAAGTCGAATGCCTTGTTGAACAAGTAGAATGCCTTCTTGACCAAGTTGAATGCCTTGTTGAACCACTCAAATGCATTATTGACCAAGTCGAATGCCTTGTTGAACAAGTTAAATTCCTTTTTGACCAAGTAATGTCGTGTAAAAAAAGTCGCATGCCTTGTTGACCTATGGCTTGCGGAACAAGTTGGATGCATTGTTAAAAAAGTCATATGTCTTACTGACCAAGTGGAATGCCTTGTTGAACAAGCTAAATGACTTGTTGACCAAGTAGAATGCCTTATAGAACACTTCAAACACCTTGTTGAAGAAATCTAATGCCTTGTTGACCAAGTCATCCCTGGATGACCGAGTAGAATGCCTTGTGGAACAAGTCGAATGCCTTGTTGAACAAGTAGAATGCCTTGTATGCCTTGTTGACTAAGTCGAATGCCCTTTTGAACAAGTAGAATGTCTTGTTGAACAAGTCCAATACCTTCTTGAACAAGTCGAATGCCTTGCTGACCAAGTCGAATGCCTTGTTGACCAGGTCATGCCATGTTGACCAAGTAGAATGCCTTGTTGACCAAGTAAAATGCCTTGTTTTACAAGTCAAATACCTTGTTGAACAAGTAGAATGCCTTGTTGACTAAGTCGAATGCCATTTTGAACAAGTTGATTGCCTAGCTGACCAAGTCGAATTCCTTGTTGAATAGGTCGAATGCCTTGTTAACCAAGTCATGCCTTGTTGACCAAGTGGAATACCTTGTTGACCAAGTAGAATGCCTTGTTGAAAAAGTCAAATACCTTGTTGAACAAGTTAAATGCCTTGTTCAACAAGTCGAATGCCTTTTTGACCAAGTCATGCATAGATGACCAAGTAGAGTGCCTTGGGAAACAAGTCGAATGACTCGTTGACCAGGTAGAATGCCTTGTTGAACAAGTAGCCTTGTATGCCTTGTTGACTAAGTCGAATGCCCTTTTTAACAGGTAGATTGTATTCGTTAACAAGTCCATTACCTTGTTGAACAAGTTGAATGCCTTGTTGAACAACTCAAATGCCTTGTTGAACAACTCAAATGCCATGTTGACCAAGTCGAATGCCTTGTTGAATAAGTCCAATGCCTAGTTGTCCAAGTCGTATGCCTTGTTCAACAAGTTAAATGCCTTATTGACCAAGTCGAATGCCTTGTTGACCAAGTCGAATGTCTTCTTGACCAAGTCCTGCCTTGTTCAACAGTCGAATGCCTTGTTGACCAAGTTATGCATAGATGACCAAGTAGAGTGCCTTGTTAAACAAGTCGAATGACTGGTTGACCAAGTAGAATGCCTTGTTGAACAAGTCGAATGCCTTGTTGAACAAATAGAATGCCTTGTATGCCTTGTTGATTAAGTCGAATGCCATTTTGAACAAGTAGATTGCCTTGGTCAACAAGTCCATTACCTTGTTGAACAAGTTGAATGCCTTGTTGAACAACTCAAATGCCTTGTTGACCAAGTCAAATGCCTTTTTGACCAAGTCAAATCCCTTTTTGACTAAGTAATGCCTTATTGACCAAGTCGAATGCATTGTTGAATAGGTCGAATGACTTGTTGACCAAGTCATGCCTTGTTGAACAAGACGAATGCCTTGTTTACCAAGTAGAATGCCTTGTATGCCTTTGTTGATCAAGTCAAACGCCCTTTTGAACAAGTAGAATACCTTGTATGCCTTGTTGACTAAGTCGAATGCCCTTTTTAACAAGTAGATTGTCTTGGTGAACAGTCCATTACCTTGTTGACCAAGTAGAATGCCTTGTTTTACAAGTCAAATACCTTGTTGACCAAGTCAAATGCCTTGTTCAACCAGTCGAATGCTTGTTGACCAAGTTATGCATAGATGACCAAGTAGAGTGTCTTGTTAAACAAGTCGAATGACTTGTTGACCAGTTAGAATGCCATTTTGAACAAGTCGAATACCTTGTTGAACAAATAGAATGCCTTGTATGCCTTGTTGACTAAGTCGAATGCCCTTTTTAACAAGTCGATTGTCTTGTTTAACAAGTCCATTACCTTGTTGAACAAGTTGAATGCCTAGTTGAACAACTCAAATATATTGTTGACAAAGTCGAATGCCTTGTTGAACAAGTCCAATGCCTAGTTGACCAAGTCGAATGCCTTGTTGACCAAGTCGAATGTCGTGTTGACCAAGTCATGCCTTGTTGAACAAGTACAATGCCTTGTTTGCCTTGTTGACTATGTCGAATGCCTTGTTTGAACAAGTCCAATGCCTTGTTGAACAAGTCGAATGTCTTTTTAAACAAGTCGAATGTCTTGTTGAACAAGTCGAATTACTTGTTGACTAAGTTGAATTCCTTGTTGAACATCTCAAATGCCTTGTTGATCAAGTCGAATTCCTTGTTCAACAAGTCGAATGCCTTGTTGAACCACTCAAATGAATTATTGATCAAGTCGAATGCCTTGTTGAACAAGTTAAATTCCTTTTAGACCAAGTAATGCCGTGTCAAAAAAGTCGCATGCCTTATTGACCAAGTAATGGCATGCTGAACAAGTTGGATGCCTTGTTAAAAAAGTCGAATCTCTTGCTGACCAACTCGAATGCCTTGTTGAACAAATTAAATGACTTGCTGACCAAGTAGAATGCCTTATAGAACAATTCATATACCTTGTTAAAGAAGTCGAATGCCTTGTTCAACTAGTCAAATGCCTCGTTGACCAAGTCATCCCTGGATGACCAAGTAAAATGCCTTGTTAAACAAGTCAAATGACTGGTTGGCAAAGTAGAATGCATTGTTGAACAAGTCGAATGCCTTGTTGAACAAGTAGAATGCCTCGAATGTCTTGTTGACTAAGTCGAATGCCCTTTTGAAAGAGTAGAATGTCTTGTTGAACAAGTCCAATACCTTCTTGAACAAGTCGAATGCCTTGCTGACCAAGTCGAATGCCTTGTTGACCAGGTCATGCCATGTTGACCAAGTAGAATGCCTTGTTGAACAAGTTCAATACCTTGTTGACCAAGTAGAATGCCTTGTTTTACAAGTCAAATACCTTGTTGAACAAGTCAAATGCCTTGTTTCACGATTGAGCGCGGTGATTGATGAGTCGGGATGGCATTGGCCAGGACAGACAACGGTGGAGTTCATGGATTTTGCTGGTCTCCTACCTCCCATTCAACACGGTGAGATGGACACGATTCGATGGCGGGGGACTCCCAATGGCGTCTTCTCTACTCACTCCGCGAGAAATTTTATACGCCAACATTCTCCGCCTGCATTCTGGACCAAACTGTTCGGAGGCCCTATCTCGATACCACGGCATGAAGTCATTCTATGGCTGGCGATTAGGGAATGCCTGGCGACGAGGGACAAGCCATGGGTGGCCGCGGCAGCAGGAAGTTCAGCTTGCCTCTTGTGTGATGATGGCCATGCTATAGAGACAACACGGCATCTTTTCTTTGAGTGTTCATTTTCCAGACATTGCCTACAATCTTTGCAGGGAAAGTTACGTTTGGATGGCCTTACACGGACTGGATCGAAGGGGTTCACTGGGCTGCTCAAAGGTGGCGGGGCAAGCACCTCGCATGGATGGGGCCCCGACATGCGCTTGCATCGCTTGTCTATCACCTATGGGCCGAGCGCAACCTACGATGGCGGGAAGGAAGACGAAGACCTCCTACTCATATCGTTGCGGACGTCGAGACTACACTCTGTATACGGCTCTCTACCCTTGGAGGGAAGTATCAGCTACAGTCCTGTGCGCTTCGACGTGTTTGGCGCATTGCGTGGCCGAGCACGTAGTCACTTGCTTACAGTCTGCTTGCTTGCTTTTGATGTTTGCTTGCTCGATTGGATTGCTTGCGTTGATTATAGGTAGCATGTTACCGAGCGGTGCAGCTTATTGCTGCTGAACATTGTATCTTTCCACATTTTATTTTAATGACCTTTTCCCAAAAAAAAAAAAAAAAAGTCAAATGCCTTGTTCAACCAGTCGAATGCCTTGTTGACCAAGTAGAATGCCTTGTTGAACAACTAAAATGCCTTGTTGACCAAGTAGAATGCCTTATTGTACCAGTCAAATACCTTGTTGAACAAGTAGAATGCCTTGTTGACTAAGTCGAATGCCATTTTGAACAAGTTGATTGCCTTGGTCAACAAGTCCATGACCTTGTTGAACAAGTTGAATGCCTTGTTGAACAACTCAAATACCTTGTTGACCAAGTCGAATGCCTTGTTGACCATGTCGAATTCCTTGTTGAATAGGTCGAATGAACATTGGCGGGCTCGATGGAAGGACCTTGTTGAGGTTCGGGCTACGATCAATGGTTTTCAAGTTTAGATTCTCTTCAAGCGAGGCCATTCGTGAGGTTCTTGAGGGCGGCCCATGGCTACTTAACGGGCAGCCGCTGTTTCTCGAGGAATGGTGCCCTGGAATGTCATTTGAGCGAAAGGAGATCACTGATGTTCCCCTCTGGGTGAAGTTATGGAATGTGCCGGGGGAATTTTGGACTGCTGCGGGGCTTGGCGTCATTGCTAGTGCGGTGGGCAAGCAGTTGTTTACTGATGGTATCACGGCTGACGGAGATAGGATTGACTTTGCGCGTGTGTGTGTCATGAAGCGCCTTGCTGAACCTTTTATTGAGAATGTCCATCTGCGCATGCCCACGGCAGATGGAGGGGTATCGGGGATCATTCCGGTCCGGGTTGAGTACGAGTGGCAGCCCGAGCGGTGTGATGCCTGTAGTACGTGGACCCACGGGCCCTCACTTTGTCCAAAGCTTCCTCGGTTACACCCATCGGCATCGTCGAAGGGTGGGACCGCCCCATCCACGACCCACGGCTCTCGGGCTGCCGCCTCTCGTGCAGCGCTCGCCACTTCTGTGATGCGGGCTGCTACCACCCCTGATACGCGACCAATGGCCAATTCATCCCGCCGCAATCGGCCCAAGGCTGCAGCTGTAGCCACGGCCCCTCCTGGGATTCCCCGACCAACGCCGGTTGCTAAGGTGGATCGATCATCAACTAAGGAGTCAGAATGGCGCCAAGTGGGTGCTCACGGCAAGGCCGTCCGTGTGCCGGCTACTGGGGCAGTCTCGCCTTCCGCATATAAGGAGTTGTTTCTGGGTAGCACGTCTTCCGCTGCGCGCTCTAGGACGTCACGGTCTCCGTTTAGACCTCTGCGTCGTGAGGATGTGGCAATGGCGGATCATAACGCTTTTGCCCTCCTCCACTCCATCGATCCAGATGCCATGGACACCTCTATCCCCAAGGGCCCTGAAGTTGATGCAGCCCGCCCCCCGGGTATCCCATGATCAGGCTCGGATCCTGGAATGTCCGTGGTCTAAACCGGGTAGACCACAGGAAAACGGTGGGGGAGTGGAGTTCTTTTGGTTGGTCTATCCGACTTTCTTGTGGGATGCGGCCCACTTGGTGCTGGTACTTTGACTTTGTGGCTGGCCCTGGCTCTCGTTTTTGGGTAGTTGTACCCGATAGCATGTTTTCGGTTGATGCGGCATGAGTTTTTCTCCTGCGCGCTCTTTTGTATTTTCTTTTCATATATATATATATAAAGGGACATTAACCCAAAAAAATAGGTCGAATGCCTTGTTAACCAAGTCATGCCTTGTTGACCAAGTGGAATACCTTATTGACCAAGTAGAATGCCTTGTTGAAAAAGTCAAATACCTTGTTGAACAAGTCACATGCCTTGTTCAACAAGTCGAATGTCTTTTTGACCAAGTCATGCATAGATGACCAAGTAGAGTGTCTTGGGAAACAAGTAGAATGAGTGGTTGACCAGGTAGAATGCCTTGTTGAACAAGTAGAACGCCTTGTATGCCTTGTTGACTAAAACGAATGCCATTTTTAACTAGATTGTCTTGGTTAACAAGTCCATCCGAAATCTGATTCAAATCTAATATAGTACCTATGGGTACATAAGAAATGTATTGAATCGATTCTTTTTAATGAATAGATCCGATCGCAACTTCCAATATCGAATTCAAGGGGATCAAATAGGAAAGGATACTCTGAATCTTGTTGAACAAGTTGAATGCCTTGTTGAACAACTCAAATGCCTTGTTGAACAAGTCGAATGCCTTGTTGAACAAGTCCAATCCCTAGTTGACCAAGTCGAATGCCTTGTTCAACAAATCGAATGCCTTGTTGACCAAGTCGAATGCCTTGTTGACCAAGTCGAATGTCTTGTTGACAAAGTCATTCCTTGTTGACCAAGTAGAATGCCTTGTTGAACAAGTTAAATGCCTTGTAGACCAAGTAGAATGCCTTCTTGAACAAGTCAAATGCCTTGTTCAACTAGTCGAATGCCTCGTTGACCAACTCATCCCAAGAGTACGAAGAATAATTCCTTGTTAAACAAGTCGAATGACTGGTTGGCCAAGTAGAATGCCTTGTTGAACAAGTAGATGCCTTGTATGCCTTGTTGACTAACTCGAATGCCCTTTTTAACAAGTAGAATGTCTTGTTGAACAAGTCCTATACCTTCTTGAACAAGTCGAATGCCTTGCTGACCAAGTCGAATGCCTTGTGGACCAGGTCATGCCATGTTGACCAAGTAGAATGCATTGTTGAACAAGTCGAATGCCTTGTTGAACAAGTCGAATGCCTTATTGAACAAGTTGCCTTGTTGACCAAGTTGAATGCCTTGTTGAACAACTTAAATGCCTTGTTGATCAAGTCGAATGCCTTGTTCAATAAGTCAAATGCCTTATTGACCAAGTCGAATGCCTCGTTGACCAAGTTGAATGTCTTGTTGACCAAGTCATGTCTTGTTGACCAATTAGAATGCCTTGTTGAACAAGACGAATGCCTCGTTTCCCAAGTAGAATTCCTTGTTTGCCTTGTTGACCAAGTAGAATGCCTTATTGAACAAGTAGAATGCCTTGTTTAACAAGTTAAATTCCTTTTTGACCAAGTAATGCCGTGGCAAAAAAGTCGCATGCCTTATTGACCAAGTAATGGCTTACTGAACAAGTTGGATGCCTTGTTAATAAAGTCGAATGTCTTGCTGACCAAGTCGAATGCCATGTTGACCAACTCATGCCTTGTTGACCAAGTAGAATGCCTTGTTGACCAAGTAGAATGCCTTATTGAACAAGTCAAATACCTTGTTGAACAAGTCGAATGCCTTGTTTAACTAGTCGAATGCCTCGTTGACCAACTCATCCCTAGATGACCAAGTAGAATTCCTTGTTAAACAAGTCGAATGACTGGTTGGCCAAGTAGAATGCCTTGTGGAACAAGTCGAATGCCTTGTTGAACAAGTAGATGCCTTGTATGCCTTGTTGACTAAGTCGAATGCCTTGTTTACGAAGTAGAATGCCTTATTGACCAAGTAGAATGCATTGTGGAACAAGTCGAATGCGTTGTTGACCAAGTAGAATGCCTTGTCGAACAAGTCGAATGCCTTGTTTACGAAGTAGAATGCCAAATTCACGAAGTAGAATGCATTGTTGAACAAGTCGAATGCCTTGTTGAGAAAGTCGAATGCCTTGTTGAACAAGTCGAATGTCTTGATGAACAAGTTGCCTTGTTGACCAAGTTAAATGCCTTGTTGAACAACTCAAATGCCTTGTTGATCAAGTCGAATGCCTTATTCAACAAGTCGAATGCCTTGTTGGCCAAGTCAAATGCCTCGTTGACCAAGTTGAATGTCTTGTTGACCAATTAGAATGCCTTCTTGAACAAGACGAATGCCTCGTTTCCAAAGTAGAATACCTTGTATGCCTTGTTGACCAAGTAGAATGCCTTGTTGAACAAGTTAAATTCCTTTTTGATCAAGTAATGTCGTGTCAAAAAAGTCGCATGCCTTGTTGACCAAGTAATGGCTTACTGAACAAGTTCGATGCCTTGTTAAAAATGTCGAATGTCTTGCTGACCAAGTCGAATGCCTTGTTGACCAACTCATGCCTTGCTGACCAAGTAGAATTCCTTGTTGAACAAGTTAAATGCCTTGTTGACCAAGTAGAATGCCTTATTGAACAAGTCAAATACCTTGTTGAATAAGTCAAATGACTTGTTCAACCAGTCGAATGCCTTGTTTACCAAGTCATGCATAGATGACCAAGTAGAGTGCCGTGTTAAACAAGTCGAATGTCTGGTAGACCAGGTAGAATGCCTTGTTGCACAAGCCGAATGCCTTGTTGAACAAGTAGAATGTCTTGTATGCCTTGTTGACTAAGTCGAATGCCCTTTTGAACAAGTAGAATATCTTGGTTAACAAGTCCATTACCTTGTTGAACAAGTTGAATGCCTTGTTGAACAACTCAAATGCCTTGTTGAACAAGTCGAATGCCTTGTTTAACAAGTCCAATGCGTAGTTGACAAGGTCGAATGCCTTGTTCAACAAGTCGAATGCCTTGTTGACCAAGTCGAATGCTTTGTTGACCAAGTCAAATGTCTTGTTGACAAAATCATTCCTTGTTGACCAAGTATAATGCCTTGTTGAACAAGACGAATACCTTGTTTACCAAGTAGAATGCCTTGTTGACCAAGTCAAATGCCCTTGTTGACCAAGTCGAATTCCTTGTAGACAAAGTCGAATGCCCTTTTGAACAAGTAAAATGCTTTCTTAACCAAATAATACCATTTTGAACAAGTCGAATGCCTTGTTGAACAAGTAGAATGCCCTGTTGAACAAGTAAAATGCCTTGTTGAGCAAGTTGAATGCATTGTTGAACCACTCAAATGCATTATTGATCAAGTCGAATGCCTTGTTGAACAAGTTGAATTCCTTTTTGACGAAGTAATGCCGTTTCAAAAAACTCACATGCCTTGTTGACCAAGTAATGGCTTGCTGAACAAGTTGGATGCCTTGTTAAAAAAGTCGAATGTCTTGCTGACCAAGTCGAATGCCTTGTTGACCAAGTAGAATGCCTTGTTGAACAAGTTAAATGCCTTGTTGACCAAGTAGAATGCCTTATTGAACAAATCAAATACCTTGTTGAACAAGTCGAATGCCTCGTTGACCAAGTCATCCCTAGATGACCAAGTAGAATGCATTGTTAACAAGTCGAATGACTGTTGGCCAAGTAGAATGCCTTGTTGAACAACTAGAATGTCTTGTATGCCTTGTTGACTAAGTAGAATGTCTTGTCGAACAAGTCCAATACCTTCTTGAACAAGTGGAATGCCTTGCTGACCAAGTCGAATGCCTTGTTGACCAGGTCATGCCATGTTGACCAAGTAGAATGCCTTGTTAAACAAGTTCAATGCCTTGTTGACCAAGTATAATGCCTTGTTTTACAAGTCAATTACCTTGTTGAACAAGTCAAATGCCTTGTTCAACCAGTCGAATGCCTTGTTGACCAAGTCATGCATAGATGACCAAGTAGAGTGTCTTGTTAAACAAGTCGAATGACTGGTGGACCAGGTAGAATGCCTTGTTGAACAAGTCGAATCCCTTGTTGAACTAGTAGAATGCCTTGTATGCCTTGTTACTAAGTCGAATGCCATTTTGAACAAGTAGATTGCCTTAGTCAACAAGTTCATTACCTTGTCGAACAAGTTGAATGCCTTGTTGAACAACTCAAATGCCTTGTTGACAAAGTCGAATGCTTTGTTGACCAATTATACCTTGTGACCAAGTCCAATGCCTTGTTGAATAGGTCGAACGCCTTGTTGACCAAGTGGAATGCCTTGTTGAACAAGACGAATGCCTTGTTTACCAAGTAGAATGCCTTGTATGCCTTGTTTACCAAGTAAAATGTCCTTTTGAACAAGTAGAATGCCATGTTGACCAAGTCGAATTCCTTGTAGACAAAGTCGAATGCCCTTTTAAACAAGTAAAATGTCTTGTCGAACAAGTCCAATACCTTCTTGAACAAATGGAATGCCTTGCTGACCAAGTCTTGGTTAACAAGTCCTTTAGCTTGTTGAACAAGTAGAATGCCTTGTTGAACAACTCAAATGCCTTGTTGATCAAGTCGAATGCCTTGTTCAACAAATCGAATGCCTTGTTGACCAAGTAGAATGCCTTGTTGAACAAGTCGAATGCTTTTTGAACTAGTAGAATGCCTTGTATGCCTTGTTACTAAGTCGAATGCCATTTTGAACAAGTAGAATGTCTTGGTGAACAAGTCCATTACCTTGTTGAACAAGTTGAATGCCTTTGAACAACTCAAATGCCTTGTTGAACAAGTCGAATGCCTTGTTGAACAAGTCCATTGCCTAGTTGACCAAGTCGAATGTCTTGTCCAACAAGTCGAATGCCTTGTTCACCAAGTCGAATGCCTTGTTCACCAAGTCGAATGCCTTGTTGACCAAGTCGATTGTCTTGTTGACAAAGTCATTCCTTGTTGACCAAGTAGAATGCCTTGTTGAACAAGACGAATGCCTTGTTTACCAAGTAGAATGCGTTGTTGACCAAGTCAAATGCCCATGTTGACCAAGTCGAATTCCTTGTAGACAACGTCGAATGCCCTTTTGAACAAGTAAATGCTTTCTTAACCAAATAATGCCATGTTGAACAAGTCGAATGCCTTGTTGAACAAGTAGAATGCCTTGTTGACCAAGTGGAATGCCTTGTTGAACATCAAATGTATTATTGATCAAGTCGAATGCCTTGTTGAACAAGTTGAATGCCGTTTCAAAAAGTCGCATGCCTTGTTGACCAAGTAATGGCTTGCTGAACAAGTTGGATGCCTTCTTAAAAAAGTCGAATGTCTTGCTGACCAAGTCGAATGCCTTGTTGACCAAGTAGAATGCCTTGTTGAACAAGTTAATGCCTTGTTGACCAAGTAGAATGCCTTATTGAACAAATCAAATACCTTGTTGAACAAGTCGAATGCCTCGTTGACCAAGTCATCCCTAGATGACCAAGTAGAATGCATTGTTAAACAAGTCGAATGACTGGTTGGCCAAGTAGAATGCCTTGTTGAACAACTAGAATGTCTTGTATGCCTTGTTGACTAAGTAGAATGTCTTGTCGAACAAGTCCAATACCTTCTTGAACAAGTGGAATGCCTTGCTGACCAAGTCGAATGCCTTGTTGACCAGGTCATGCCATGTTGACCAAGTAGAATGCCTTGTTAAACAAGTTCAATGCCTTGTTGACCAAGTATAATGCCTTGTTTTACAAGTCAATTACCTTGTTGAACAAGTCAAATGCCTTGTTCAACCAGTCGAATGCCTTGTTGACCAAGTCATGCATAGATGACCAAGTAGAGTGTCTTGTTAAACAAGTCGAATGACTGGTGGACCAGGTAGAATGCCTTGTTGAACAAGTCGAATCCCTTGTTGAACTAGTAGAATGCCTTGTATGCCTTGTTACTAAGTCGAATGCCATTTGAACAAGTAGATTGCCTTAGTCAACAAGTTCATTACCTTGTCGAACAAGTTGAATGCCTTGTTGAACAACTCAAATGCTTTGTTGACAAAGTCGAATGCTTTGTTGACCAATTAATGCCTTGTTGACCAAGTCCAATGCCTTGTTGAATAGGTCGAACGCCTTGTTGACCAAGTGGAATGCCTTGTTGAACAAGACGAATGCCTTGTTTACCAAGTAGAATGCCTTGTCTGCCTTGTTTACCAAGTAAAATGTCCTTTTGAACAAGTAGAATGCCATGTTGACCAAGTCGAATTCCTTGTAGACAAAGTCGAATGCCCTTTTAAACAAGTAAAATGTCTTGTCGAACAAGTCCAATACCTTCTTGAACAAATGGAATGCCTTGCTGACCAAGTCTTGGTTAACAAGTCCTTTAGCTTGTTGAACAAGTAGAATGCCTTGTTGAACAACTCAAATGCCTTGTTGATCAAGTCGAATGCCTTGTTCAACAAATCGAATGCCTTGTTGACCAAGTAGAATGCCTTGTTGAACAAGTCGAATGCGTTTTTGAACTAGTAGAATGCCTTGTATGCCTTGTTACTAAGTCGAATGCCATTTTGAACAAGTAGAATGTCTTGGTGAACAAGTCCATTACCTTGTTGAACAAGTTGAATGCCTTGTTGAACAACTCAAATGCCTTGTTGAACAAGTCGAATGCCTTGTTGAACAAGTCCATTGCCTAGTTGACCAAGTCGAATGTCTTGTCCAACAAGTCGAATGCCTTGTTCACCAAGTCGAATGCCTTGTTGACCAAGTCGATTGTCTTGTTGACAAAGTCATTCCTTGTTGACCAAGTAGAATGCCTTGTTGAACAAGACGAATGCCTTGTTTACCAAGTAGAATGCGTTGTTGACCAAGTCAAATGCCCATGTTGACCAAGTCGAATTCCTTGTAGACAACGTCGAATGCCCTTTTGAACAAGTAAAATGCTTTCTTAACCAAATATGCCATGTTGAACAAGTCGAATGCCTTGTTGAACAAGTAGAATGCCTTGTTGACAAAGTGGAATGCCTTGTTGAACATCAAATGTATTATTGATCAAGTCGAATGCCTTGTTGAACAAGTTGAATGCCGTTTCAAAAAAGTCGCATGCCTTGTTGACCAAGTAATGGCTTGCTGAACAAGTTGGATGCCTTCTTAAAAAAGTCGAATGTCTTGCTGACCAAGTCGAATGCCTTGTTGACCAAGTAGAATGCCTTGTTGAACAAGTTAAATGCCTTTTTGACCAAGTAGAATGCCTTATTGAACAAATCAAATACCTTGTTGAACAAGTCGAATGCCTCGTTGACCAAGTCATCCCTAGATGACCAAGTAGAATGCATTGTTAAACAAGTCGAATGACTGGTTGGCCAAGTAGAATGCCTTGTTGAACAACTAGAATGTCTTGTATGCCTTGTTGACTAAGTAGAATGTCTTGTCGAACAAGTCCAATACCTTCTTGAACAAGTGGAATGCCTTGCTGACCAAGTCGAATGCCTTGTTGACCAGGTCATGCCATGTTGACCAAGTAGAATGCCTTGTTAAACAAGTTCAATGCCTTGTTGACCAAGTATAATGCCTTGTTTTACAAGTCAATTACCTTGTTGAACAAGTCAAATGCCTTGTTCAACCAGTCGAATGCCTTGTTGACCAAGTCATGCATAGATGACCAAGTAGAGTGTCTTGTTAAACAAGTCGAATGACTGGTGGACCAGGTAGAATGCCTTGTTGAACAAGTCGAATCCCTTGTTGAACTAGTAGAATGCCTTGTATGCCTTGTTACTAAGTCGAATGCCATTTTGAACAAGTAGATTGCCTTAGTCAACAAGTTCATTACCTTGTCGAACAAGTTGAATGCCTTGTTGAACAACTCAAATGCCTTGTTGACAAAGTCGAATGCTTTGTTGACCAATTAATGCCTTGTTGACCAAGTCCAATGCCTTGTTGAATAGGTCGAACGCCTTGTTGACCAAGTGGAATGCCTTGTTGAACAAGACGAATGCCTTGTTTACCAAGTAGAATGCCTTGTATGCCTTGTTTACCAAGTAAAATGTCCTTTTGAACAAGTAGAATGCCATGTTGACCAAGTCGAATTCCTTGTAGACAAAGTCGAATGCCCTTTTAAACAAGTAAAATGTCTTGTCGAATAAGTCCAATACCTTCTTGAACAAATGGAATGCCTTGCTGACAAAGTCTTGGTTAACAAGTCCTTTAGCTTGTTGAACAAGTAGAATGCCTTGTTGAACAACTCAAATGCCTTGTTGATCAAGTCGAATGCCTTGTTCAACAAATCGAATGCCTTGTTGACCTAGTAGAATGCCTTGTTGAACAAGTCGAATGCGTTTTTGAACTAGTAGAATGCCTTGTATGCCTTGTTACTAAGTCGAATGCCATTTTGAACAAGTAGAATGTCTTGGTGAACAAGTCCATTACCTTGTTGAACAAGTTGAATGCCTTGTTGAACAACTCAAATGCCTTGTTGAACAAGTCGAATGCCTTGTTGAACAAGTCCATTGCCTAGTTGACCAAGTCGAATGTCTTGTCCAACAAGTCGAATGCCTTGTTCACCAAGTCGAATGCCTTGTTGACCAAGTCGATTGTCTTGTTGACAAAGTCATTCCTTGTTGACCAAGTAGAATGCCTTGTTGAACAAGACGAATGCCTTGTTTACCAAGTAGAATGCGTTGTTGACCAAGTCAAATGCCCATGTTGACCAAGTCGAATTCCTTGTAGACAACGTCGAATGCCCTTTTGAACAAGTAAAATGCTTTCTTAACCAAATAATGCCATGTTGAACAAGTCGAATGCCTTGTTGAACAAGTAGAATGCCTTGTTGACCAAGTGGAATGCCTTGTTGAACATCAAATGTATTATTGATCAAGTCGAATGCCTTGTTGAACAAGTTGAATGCCGTTTCAAAAAAGTCGCATGCCTTGTTGACCAAGTAATGGCTTGCTGAACAAGTTGGATGCCTTCTTAAAAAAGTCGAATGTCTTGCTGACCAAGTCGAATGCCTTGTTGACCAAGTAGAATGCCTTGTTGAACAAGTTAAATGCCTTGTTGACCAAGTAGAATGCCTTATTGAACAAATCAAATACCTTGTTGAACAAGTCGAATGCCTCGTTGACCAAGTCATCCCTAGATGACCAAGTAGAATGCATTGTTAAACAAGTCGAATGACTGGTTGGCCAAGTAGAATGCCTTGTTGAACAACTAGAATGTCTTGTATGCCTTGTTGACTAAGTAGAATGTCTTGTCGAACAAGTCCAATACCTTCTTGAACAAGTGGAATGCCTTGCTGACCAAGTCGAATGCCTTGTTGACCAGGTCATGCCATGTTGACCAAGTAGAATGCCTTGTTAAACAAGTTCAATGCCTTGTTGACCAAGTATATAATGCCTTGTTTTACAGTCAATTACCTTGTTGAACAAGTCAAATGCCTTGTTCAACCAGTCGAATGCCTTGTTGACCAAGTCATGCATAGATGACCAAGTAGAGTGTCTTGTTAAACAAGTCGAATGACTGGTGGACCAGGTAGAATGCCTTGTTGAACAAGTCGAATCCCTTGTTGAACTAGTAGAATGCCTTGTATGCCTTGTTACTAAGTCGAATGCCATTTTGAACAAGTAGATTGCCTTAGTCAACAAGTTCATTACCTTGTCGAACAAGTTGAATGCCTTGTTGAACAACTCAATGCTTTGTTGACAAAGTCGAATGCTTTGTTGACCAATTAATGCCTTGTTGACCAAGTCCAATGCCTTGTTGAATAGGTCGAACGCCTTGTTGACCAAGTGGAATGCCTTGTTGAACAAGACGAATGCCTTGTTTACCAAGTAGAATGCCTTGTATGCCTTGTTTACCAAGTAAATGTCCTTTTGAACAGTAGAATGCCATGTTGACCAAGTCGAATTCCTTGTAGACAAAGTCGAATGCCCTTTTAAACAAGTAAAATGTCTTGTCGAACAAGTCCAATACCTTCTTGAACAAATGGAATGCCTTGCTGACCAAGTCTTGGTTAACAAGTCCTTTAGCTTGTTGAACAAGTAGAATGCCTTGTTGAACAACTCAAATGCCTTGTTGATCAAGTCGAATGCCTTGTTCAACAAATCGAATGCCTTGTTGACCAAGTAGAATGCCTTGTTGAACAAGTCGAATGCGTTTTTGAACTAGTAGAATGCCTTGTATGCCTTGTTACTAAGTCGAATGCCATTTTGAACAAGTAGAATGTCTTGGTGAACAAGTCCATTACCTTGTTGAACAAGTTGAATGCCTTGTTGAACAACTCAAATGCCTTGTTGAACAAGTCGAATGCCTTGTTGAACAAGTCCATTGCCTAGTTGACCAAGTCGAATGTCTTGTCCAACAAGTCGAATGCCTTGTTCACCAAGTCGAATGCCTTGTTGACCAAGTCGATTGTCTTGTTGACAAAGTCATTCCTTGTTGACCAAGTAGAATGCCTTGTTGAACAAGACGAATGCCTTGTTTACCAAGTAGAATGCGTTGTTGACCAAGTCAAATGCCCATGTTGACCAAGTCGAATTCCTTGTAGACAACGTCGAATGCCCTTTTGAACAAGTAAAATGCTTTCTTAACCAAATAATGCCATGTTGAACAAGTCGAATGCCTTGTTGAACAAGTAGAATGCCTTGTTGACCAAGTGGAATGCCTTGTTGAACATCAAATGTATTATTGATCAAGTCGAATGCCTTGTTGAACAAGTTGAATGCCGTTTCAAAAAAGTCGCATGCCTTGTTGACCAGTAATGGCTTGCTGAACAAGTTGGATGCCTTCTTAAAAAAGTCGAATGTCTTGCTGACCAAGTCGAATGCCTTGTTGACCAAGTAGAATGCCTTGTTGAACAAGTTAAATGCCTTGTTGACCAAGTAGAATGCCTTATTGAACAAATCAAATACCTTGTTGAACAAGTCAATGCCTCGTTGACCAAGTCATCCCTAGATGACCAAGTAGAATGCATTGTTAAACAAGTCGAATGACTGGTTGGCCAAGTAGAATGCCTTGTTGAACAACTAGAATGTCTTGTATGCCTTGTTGACTAAGTAGAATGTCTTGTCGAACAAGTCCAATACCTTCTTGAAAAAGTGGAATGCCTTGCTGACCAAGTCGAATGCCTTGTTGACCAGGTCATGCCATGTTGACCAAGTAGAATGCCTTGTTAAACAAGTTCAATGCCTTGTTGACCAAGTATAATGCCTTGTTTTACAAGTCAATTACCTTGTTGAACAAGTCAAATGCCTTGTTCAACCAGTCGAATGCCTTGTTGACCAAGTCATGCATAGATGACCAAGTAGAGTGTCTTGTTAAACAAGTCGAATGACTGGTGGACCAGGTAGAATGCCTTGTTGAACAAGTCGAATCCCTTGTTGAACTAGTAGAATGCCTTGTATGCCTTGTTGAACAAGTTGAATGCCTTGTTGAACAACTCAAAAGCCTTGTTGACCAAGTCGAATGCCTTATTGACCAAGTAATGCCTTGTTGACCAAGTCAAATGCATTGTTGAATATGTCGAATGCCTTGTTGAACAAGACAAATGCCTTGTTTACCAAGTAGAATGCCTTGTATGCCTTGTTTACCAAGTCAAATGTTCTTTTGAACAAGTAGAATGCCATGTTGACCAAGTCGAATTCCTTGTAGACAAAGTCGAATGCCCTTTTAAACAAGTAAAATGTCTTGTCGAACAAGTCCAATACCTTCTTGAACAAATGGAATGCCTTGCTGACCAAGTCTTGGTTAACAAGTCCTTTAGCTTGTTGAACAAGTAGAATGCCTTGTTGAACAACTCAAATGCCTTGTTGATCAAGTCGAATGCCTTGTTCAACAAATCGAATGCCTTGTTGACCAAGTAGAATGCCTTGTTGAACAAGTCGAATGCGTTTTTGAACTAGTAGAATGCCTTGTATGCCTTGTTACTAAGTCGAATGCCATTTTGAACAAGTAGAATGTCTTGGTGAACAAGTCCATTACCTTGTTGAACAAGTTGAATGCCTTGTTGAACAACTCAAATGCCTTGTTGAACAAGTCGAATGCCTTGTTGAACAAGTCCATTGCCTAGTTGACCAAGTCGAATGTCTTGTCCAACAAGTCGAATGCCTTGTTCACCAAGTCGAATGCCTTGTTGACCAAGTCGATTGTCTTGTTGAAAAGTCATTCCTTGTTGACCAAGTAGAATGCCTTGTTGAACAAGACGAATGCCTTGTTTACCAAGTAGAATGCGTTGTTGACCAAGTCAAATGCCCATGTTGACCAAGTCGAATTCCTTGTAGACAACGTCGAATGCCCTTTTGAACAAGTAAAATGCTTTCTTAACCAATAATGCCATGTTGAACAAGTCGAATGCCTTGTTAACAAGTAGAATGCCTTGTTGACAAAGTGGAATGCCTTGTTGAACATCAAATGTATTATTGATCAAGTCGAATGCCTTGTTGAACAAGTTGAATGCCGTTTCACAAAAAGTCGCATGCCTTGTTGACCAGTAATGGCTTGCTGAACAAGTTGGATGCCTTCTTAAAAAGTCGAATGTCTTGCTGACCAAGTCGAATGCCTTTTTGACCAAGTAGAATGCCTTGTTGAACAAGTTAAATGCCTTTTTGACCAAGTAGAATGCCTTATTGAACAAATCAAATACCTTGTTGAACAAGTCGAATGCCCTTGACCAAGTCATCCCTAGATGACCAAGTAGAATGCATTGTTAAAACAAGTCGAATGACTGGTTGGCCAAGTAGAATGCCTTGTTGAACAACTAGAATGTCTTGTATGCCTTGTTGACTAAGTAGAATGTCTTGTCGAACAAGTCCAATACCTTCTTGAACAAGTGGAATGCCTTGCTGACCAGTCGAATGCCTTGTTGACCAGGTCATGCCATGTTGACCAAGTAGAATGCCTTGTTAAACAAGTTCAATGCCTTGTTGACCAAGTATAATGCCTTGTTTTACAAGTCAATTACCTTGTTAACAAGTCAAATGCCTTGTTCAACCAGTCGAAATGCCTTGTTGACCAAGTCATGCATAGATGACCAAGTAGAGTGTCTTGTTAAACAAGTCGAATGACTGGTGGACCAGGTAGAATGCCTTGTTGAACAATCGAATCCCTTGTTGAACTAGTAGAATGCCTTGTATGCCTTGTTACTAAGTCGAATGCCATTTTGAACAAGTGATTGCCTTAGTCAACAAGTTCATTACCTTGTCGAACAAGTTGAATGCCTTGTTGAACAACTCAAATGCCTTGTTGACAAAGTCGAATGCTTTGTTGACCAATTAATGCCTTGTTGACCAAGTCCAATGCCTTGTTGAATAGGTCGAACGCCTTGTTGACCAAGTGGAATGCCTTGTTGAACAAGACAAATGCCTTGTTTACCAAGTAGAATGCCTTGTATGCCTTGTTTACCAAGTAAAATGTCCTTTTGAACAAGTAGAATGCCATGTTGACCAAGTCGAATTCCTTGTAGACAAAGTCGAATGCCTTTTTAAACAAGTAAAATGTCTTGTCGAACAAGTCCAATACCTTCTTGAACAAATGGAATGCCTTGCTGACCAAGTCTTGGTTAACAAGTCCTTTAGCTTGTTGAACAAGTAGAATGCCTTGTTGAACACTCAAATGCCTTGTTGATCAAGTCGAATGCCTTGTTCAACAAATCGAATGCCTTGTTGACCAAGTAGAATGCCTTGTTGAACAAGTCGAATGCGTTTTTGAACTAGTAGAATGCCTTGTATGCCTTGTTACTAAGTCGAATGCCATTTTGAACAAGTAGAATGTCTTGGTGAACAAGTCCATTACCTTGTTGAACAAGTTGAATGCCTTGTTGAACAACTCAAATGCCTTGTTGAACAAGTCGAATGCCTTGTTGAACAAGTCCATTGCCTAGTTGACCAAGTCGAATGTCTTGTCCACAAGTCGAATGCCTTTTCACCAAGTCGAATGCCTTGTTGACCAAGTCGATTGTCTTGTTGACAAAGTCATTCCTTTGTTGACCAAGTAGAATGCCTTGTTGAACAAGACGAATGCCTTGTTTACCAAGTAGAATGCGTTGTTGACCAAGTCAAATGCCCATGTTGACCAAGTCGAATTCCTTGTAGACAACGTCGAATGCCCTTTTGAACAAGTAAAATGCTTTCTTAACCAAATAATGCCATGTTGAACAAGTCGAATGCCTTGTTGAACAAGTAGAATGCCTTGTTGACCAAGTTGAATGCCTTGTTGAACATCAAATGTATTATTGATCAAGTCGAATGCCTTGTTGAACAAGTTGAATGCCGTTTCAAAAAAGTCGCATGCCTTGTTGACCAAGTAATGGCTTGCTGAACAAGTTGGATGCCTTCTTAAAAAAGTCGAATGTCTTGCTGACCAAGTCGAATGCCTTGTTGACCAAGTAGAATGCCTTGTTGAACAAGTTAAATGCCTTGTTGACCAAGTAGAATGCCTAATTGAACAAGTCAAATACCTTGTTGAACAAGTCGAATGCCTCGTTGACAAAGTCATCCCTAGATGACCAAGTAAAATGCATTGTTAAACAAGTCGAATGACTGGTTGGCCATGTAGAATGCCTTGTTGAACAACTAGAATGCCTTTTATGCCTTGTTGAATAAGTCGAATGCCATTTTGAACAAGTAGATTGCCTTAGTCAACAAGTTCATTACCTTGTCGAACAAGTTGAATGCCTTGTTGAACAACTCAAATGCCTTGTTGACAAAGTCGAATGCTTTGTTGACCAATTAATGCCTTGTTGACCAAGTCCAATGCCTTGTTGAATAGGTCGAACGCCTTGTTGACCAAGTGGAATGCCTTGTTGAACAAGACGAATGCCTTGTTTACCAAGTAGAATGCCTTGTATGCCTTGTTTACCAAGTAAAATGTCCTTTTGAACAAGTAGAATGCCATGTTGACCAAGTCGAATTCCTTGTAGACAAAGTCGAATGCCCTTTTAAACAAGTAAAATGTCTTGTCAAACAAGTCCAATACCTTCTTGAACAAGTGGAATACCTTGCTGACCAAGTCGAATGCCTTGTTGACCAGGTCATGCCATGTTGACCAAGTAGAATGTCTTGTTGAACAAGTTCAATGCCTTGTTGACCATGTCATGCATAGATGACCAAGTAGAGTGTCTTGTTAAACAAGTCGAATGACTAGTTGACCAGGTAGAATGCCTTGTCGAACAAGTCGAATGCCTTGTTGAACTAGTAGAATGCCTTGTATGCCTTGTTACTAAGTCGAATGCCATTTTGAACAAGTAGATTGCCTTAGTCAACAAGTCCATTACCTTGTTGAACAAGTTGAATGCCTTGTTGAACAACTCAAATGCCTTGTTGACCAAGTCGAATGCCTTATTGACCAAGTAATGCCTTGTTGACCAAGTCAAATGCATTGTTGAATATGTCGAATGCCTTGTTGAACAAGACAAATGCCTTGTTTACCAAGTAGAATGCCTTGTATGCCTTGTTTACCAAGTCAAATGTCTTTTTGAACAAGTAGAATGCCATGTTGACCAAGTCGAATTCCTTGTAGACAAAGTCGAATGCCCTTTTGAACAAGTAAAATGCTTTGTTAACCAAATAATGCCATGTGAAACAAGTCGAATGCATTGTTGAAAAAGTAGAATGCCTTGTTGACCAAGTTGAATGCTTTGTTGAACCACTCAAATGCATTATTGACCAATTCGAATGCCTTTTTGAACAAGTTAAATTCCTTTTTGACCAAGTAATGCCGTGTCAAAAAAGTCGCATGCCTTGTTGACCAAGTAATGGCTTGCTGAATAAGTAGGATGCCTTGTTAAAAAAGTCGAATGCCTTGTTGACAAAGTCATGTCTTGGAGACCAAGTAGAATGCCATGGTGAACAAGTTAAATGCCTTGTTGACCAAGTAGAATGTCTTATTGAACAAATCAAATACCTTGTTGAACAAGTCGAATGTCTTGTTTAACTAGTCGAATGCCTCGTTGACCAAGTCATCCCTAGATGACCAAGTAGAATGCCTTGTTAAACAAGTCGAATGACTGGTTGGCCAAGTAGAATGCCTTGTTGAACAAGTCGAATGCCTTGTTGAATAACTAGAATGCCTTGTATGCCTTGTTGACTAACTCGAATGCCCTTTTGAACAAGTAGAATGTCTTGTCGAACAAGTCCAATACCTTCTTGAACAAGTCAAAAGCCTTGCTGACCAAGTCGAATGTCTTGTGGACCAGGTCATGCCATGTTGACCAAGAAGAATGCCTTGTTGAACAAGTTCAATGCCTTGTTGACCAAGTAGAATGATATGTTGAACTAGTTGAATGACTGGTGGACCAGGTAGAATGCCTTGTTGAACAAGTCGAATCCCTTGTTGAACAAGTAGAATGCCTTGTATGCCTTGTTGACTAAGTCGAATGCCATTTTGAACAAGTAGATTGCCTTGGTCAACAAGTCCATTACCTTGTTAAACAATTTGAATGCCTTCTTGAACAACTCAAATGCCTTGTTGACCAAGTCGAATGCCTTGTTAACAAAGTAGTGCCTTGTTGACCAAGTCGAATGCCTTGTTTACCAAGTAATGCCTTGTTGACCAAGTGGAATGCCTTGTTGACAAAGTAGAATGCCTTGTTGAACAAGTCAAATACCTTGTTTAACAAGTCAAATGCCTTTTTGACCAAGTCATGTATATATGACCAAGTAGAGTGCCTTGTGAAACAAGTCAGTGACTGGTTGACCAGGTACAATGCCTTATTGAACAAGTCGAATGCCTTGTATGCCTTGTTGACTAAGTCGAATGCCCTTTTGAACGAGTAGAATGTCTTGTGGAACAAATCCAATACCTTCTTGAACAAGTCGAATTCCATGCTGACCAAGTCGAATGCCTTGTTGACCAGGTCATGCCATGTTGACCATGTAGAATGCCTTGTTGAACAAGTTCAATGCCTTGTTGACCAAGTAGAATGCGTTGTTTTACAAGTCAAATACCTTGTGGAAGAAGTCAAATGCCTTGTTCAACCAGTCGAATACCTTGTTGACCAAGTCATGCATAGAAGACCAAGTAGAGTGCCTTGTTAAACAAGTCGAATGACTGGTGGACCAGGTAGAATGCCTTGTTGAACAAGTCAAATCCCTTGTTGAACAAGTAGAATGCCTTGTATGCCTTGTTGACTAAGTCGAATGCCATTTTGAACAAGTAGATTGCCTTGGTCCACAAGTCCATTACCTTGTTAAACAAGTTGAATGCCCTGTTGAACAACTCAAATGCCTTGTTGACCAAGTCGAATGCCTTTATAACAAAGTAATGCCTTGTTGACCAAGTCGAATGCCTTGTTTAATAGGTCGAATGCCTTGTTTACCAAGTCATGCCTTGTTGACCAAGTGGAATGCCTTGTTGACCAAGTAGAATGCCTTGTTGAATAAGTCAAATACATTGTTTAACAAGTCAAATGCCTTGTTCAAGCAGTCGAATGCCTTTTTGACCAAGTCATGCATATATGACCACGTAGAGTGCGTTGTGAAACATGTCGAATGACTGGTTGACAAGGTACAATGCCTTGTTGAACAAGTCGAATGCCTTGTTGAACGAGTAGAATGCCTTGTATGCCTTGTTGACTAAGTCGAATGCCCATTTTTATCAAGTAGATTGTCTTGGTTAACAAGTCCATTACCTTGTTGAACAAGTTGAATGACTTGTTAAACAACTCAAATGCCTTGTTGATCAAGTCGAATGCGTTGTTCAACAAGTCGAATGCCTTGTTGACCAAGTCGAATGCCTTGTTGACCAAGTTAAATGCCTTGTTGACCAAATAGATTGCCTTGTTGAACAAGACGAATGCCTCGTTTACCAAGTAGAATTCCTTGTATGCCTTGTTGACCAAGTAGAATGCCTTGTTTAACAAGTTAAACTCCTTTTTGACCAAGTAATGTCGTGTCAAACAAGTCGCTTGCCTTCTTGACCAAGTAATGGCTTCCTGAACAAGTTGGATGCCTTGTTAAAAAAGTCGAATGTGTTGCTGACCAAGTCGAATGCCTTGTTGACCAACTCATGCCTTGTTGACCAAGTAGAATGCCTTGTTGAACTAGTTAAATGCCTTCTTGACCAAGTAGAATGCCTTATTGAACAAGTCAATTTACCTTGTTGAACAAGTCGAATGCATCGTTGACCAAGTCATCCCTAGATGACCAAGTAGAATACCTTGTTAAACAAGTCGAATGTCTGGTTGGCCAAGTAGAATGCCTTGTTGAACAACTAGAATGTCTTGTTAACTAAGTCGAATGCCCTTTTGAACAAGTAGAATGTCTTGTCGAACAAGTCCAATACCTTCTTGAACAAGTGGAATGCCTTGCTGACTAAGTCGAATGCCTTGTTAACCAGGTCATGCCATGTTGACCAAGTAGAATGCCTTATTGAACAAGTTCAATGCCTAGTTGACCATGTAGAATGCCTTGTTTCACAAGTCAATTACCTTGTTGAACAAGTCAAATGCCTTGTTCAACCAGTCGAATGCCTTGTTGACCAAGTCATGCATAGATGACCAAGTAGAGTGTCTTGTTAAACAAGTCGAATGACTGGTTGACCAGGTAGAATGCCTTGTTGAACAAATCGAATGCCTTGTTGAACTAGTAGAATGCCTTGTATGCCTATTACTAAGTCGACTGCCATTTTGAACAAGTAGATTGCCTTAGTCAACAAGTCCATTACCTTGTTGAACAAGTTGAATGCCTTGTTGAACAAGTTGAATGCCTTGTTGACCAAGTAATGCCTTGTTGATCAAGTCAAATGCCTTGTTGAATAGGTCGAATGCCTTGTCGACCAAGTGGAATGCCTTGTTGAACAAGACGAATGCCTTGTTTACCAAGTAGTTTGCCTTGTATGCCTTGTTTACCAAGTCAAATGTCCTTTTGAACAAGTAGAATGCCATGTTGACCAAGTCGAATTCCTTGTAGACAAAGTCGAATGCCCTTTTGAACAAGTAAAATGCTTTGTTAACCAAATAATGTCATGTTAAACATGTCGAATACATTGTTGAACAAGTAGAATGCCTTGTTGACCAAGTTGAATGCTTTGCTGAACCACTCAAATGCATTATTGACCAATTCGAATGCCTTGTTGAACAAGTTCAATTCCTTTTTGACCAAGTAATGCCGTGTCAAAAAAGTCGCATGCCTTGTTGACCAAGTAATGGCTTGTTGAACAAGTTGGATGCCTTGTTAAAAAATTCGAATGCCTTGTTGAACAAGTTGAATGGCTTGTATGCCTTGTTAGTAAGTCGAATGCCATTTTGAACAAGTAAATTGCCTTAGTCAACAAGTCCATTACCTTGTTGAACAAGTTGTATGCCTTGTTGAACAACTCGAATGCCTTGTTGACCAAGTCGAATGCCTTGTTGACCAAGTAATGCCTTGTTGTCCAAGTCGAATGCCTTTTTGAATAGGTTGAATGCCTTGTTGACCAAGTGGAATGCCTTGTTGAACAAGTCGAATGTCTTGTTTACCAAGTAGAATTCCTTGTATGCCTTGTTGATCAAGTCAAATGTCCTCTTGAACAAGTAGAATGCCATGTTGACCAAGTCGAATTCCTTGTAGACAAAGTCAAATGCCCTTTTCAACAAGTAAAATGCTTTGTTAACCAAATAATGCCATGTTGAACAAGTCGAATGCTTCGTCATCCCCTCTTTCGCACCATCCCCAATCGTGAGATTGCATTTACCAGCCTCCCGTTCCGGAGAAAACCTAGGCCCGAGACCACGTGGATGCTTGTGGCCCATATCAATCAAAGAAACCCTAGCCTTCATATGATGATCATGCAAGTTTCCCGCATCGGGCTGT
>SWDC01000152.1:10412231-10438955 GCA_004919715.1 Linderniella brevidens
CTAAAGGTCGGGTATGTCGCCGCGAGCGCCGTCAGGTCCGGCACCATCGCCGCCACCACGGGGGCGTGGCCGGCGATCCGTCCGAAGCATCCTCCATGAACGGAGACGTGAGATGACTGTTGGAATTCCAAGGTTGGTGTAGAGAGAGCACTACTTCCTTTCTTTTATTATTAGTAGCGGATTCCTTCATTGAGTATACGAGATATTCTCCCAAAATAGAAGCACTTTCCATATCTTCAAGATCTCCCAGCGATTTCTTACCATCCGGCCTGATCCTTTCCAAAGACGGATTAGTAGCATTCCTTCATTGAGTATACGAGATCTCAGCCCAAAATAGAACACTTTCCACATCTTCAAGATCTCCCATGATTTCTTACATCCGACCTTCGTTGATCTTCAAGATCTCCCCGCGATTCCTTACCATCCAGCCTTCGCTGATCATGAGTAGGTGGTGGTGTATCCGGCCTTCGTCGGATCGATCTCGGACCGGAGATCCCGATCCACGTAGTGGCTGTAGAATCGTGATACCAGCCCCCGATTGTGGCATCTCGCGCGTTTGGGCAGCCACGCACCGGATCTACCATGAACTTTCTCCATCAATGCATTAAACGTGCCCCGTCAAAACGCTTAGCAAACGTAGGATAGTCTTGCAGTAAAGAATCTATCTCGAGCGGCCGGGGATCCTCAGCAATCACCATCTCAGCTGAAGAGATCGAATTCATCGTTGATCCACACATCAACGAGCATGAAGCCATAACAACACCGTAAAAGTGAATTAACTAACGAATTGAAACTAATGAAAGACACAACCCTCCAAAGCCGTCTGATCCCGGCGATCGAGGCGGCCGATCGTGATCCACCGCCCTACAAAGTGGCGTTAGGTTGTTGATTATGAAAAAGAGTGAAGATTTGGCCGATTGTGGACGAAAATGTTAGAGAAACTCTAGAGAGAGGAGAGAGCAAAAAAGTTGGATGCCTTGTTAAAAAAGTTGAATGTGTTTCTTACCAAGTCGAATGCCTTGTTGATCAAGTAATGTCTTGTTGAACAAGTAGAATGCCTTGGTGAACAAGTTAAATGCCTTGTTGAACAAGTAGAATGCCTTATTGAACAAATCAAATACCTTGTTGAACAAGTCGAATGCCTTGTTCACCAAGAGGAATAACTTGATGACCAAGCCCAATGTCTCGTTCACAAAGTAGAATGCCCTGTTAAACAAGTCGAGTTGTTGACCTAGTAGAATGTGTTGTCAAACAAGTTGAATGCCTTGTTAGACAACTCAAATGCCTTGGGGACAAAATCGAATGCCTTGGTGAACAAGTCGAATGCATTATTGACCAAGTAGAATGCCTTGTTGAACAAGTCGAATGCCTTGTTGAACAAGTTCGCCTTGTATGCTTGTTGACTAAGTCGAATACCTTGTTGAATAAGTCAAATACCTTGTTGAATAAGTCGAATGCCTTGTTGAACAAGTCCAATGCCTTGTTGAACAAGTCGAATGGCTTGTTGACCAAGTCGAATGCCTAGTTGACCAAGTCTTGCCTTTATGAACAACTTCCTTGTTGACCAAGTAGAATGCCTTATTGAACTAGTCAAATATCTTGTTGAACAAGTCGAATGCATTCTTCAACCAGTCGAATGCCTCGTTGACCAAGTCATGCCTAGATTACCAAGATGAATGCCTTGTTAAACAAGTCGAATGACTGGGTGGCCAAGTAGAATGCCTTGTTGAACAAGTCGAATACCTTGTTGAACAAGTAGAATGCCTTGTTGAACAAATAGAATGCCTTGTGTGCCTTGTTGACTAAGTCGAATGCCCTTTTGAACAAGTAGAATGTCTTGTTGAAGAAGTCCAATACCTTGTTGAACAACTCAAATGCCTTGTGACCAAATCGAATGTCTTGTTGAACAAATTGAATGCCTTGTTGACCAAGTCGAATGTCTTGTTGAACAAGTCAAAGGCCTTGTTGACCAAGTTAAATGCCTTAATGACCATGTCGAATGCCTTTTTGACAAGTAGCATTTCTTGTTGAACAAGTCGAATGTGTTGTTGAACAAGTCGAATGCCTATTTATCAAGTAGTATGCCTTGTATGCCTTGTTGACCAAGTCAAATGCCATTTTGAACAAGTAGATAGTTTTGTAGAACAAGTCGAATGTCTTGTTGAACAAGTCGAATGCCTTGTTGACCAAGTCATCTCTTGTTGACCAAGTAGAATGCCTTGGTGAACAAGTTAAATGCCTCAAATCAAATACCTTGTGGAACAAGTTGAATGCCTTGTTCAACTAGTCGAATGCCTCGTTGACCAAGTCATCCCTAGATGACCAAGTAGAATGCCTTGTTAAACAAGTCGAATGACTGGTTGGCCAAGTAGAATGCCTTGTTGAACAAGTCGAATGCCTTGTTGAATAACTAGAATGCTTTGTATGCCTTGTTGACTAAGTCGAATGCCCTTTTGAACAAGTAGATTGTCTTGGTTAACAAGTCCATTACCTTGTTGAAAAAGTTGAATGCCTTGTTGAACAAGTCCAATGCCTAGTTGACCAAGTCGAATGGCTTGTTCAACAAGTCGAATGCGTTGTTGACCAAGTCGAATGCCTTGTTGACCAAGTCGAATGTCTGGTTGACCAAGTCATGCCTTGTTGACCAAGTCATGCCTTGTTGACCAAGTAGAATGCCTTGTTGACCAAGTCAAATGCCCTTGTTGACCAAGTCGAATTCCTTGTAGACAAAGTCGAATGCCCATTTGATCAAGTAAAATGCTTTCTTAACCAAATAATGTCATGTTGAACAAGTCGAATGCCTTGTTGAACAAGTAGAATGCCTTGTTAACCAAGTTAAATGCCTTGTTGAACCACTCAAATGCATTATTGACCAAGTCGAATGCCTTGTTGAACAAGTTGAATTCCATTTTGACCAAGTAATGCCGTGTCAAAAAAGTCGCATGTCTTGTTGACCAAGTAATGGCTTGCTGAACAAGTTGGATGCCTTGTTAAAAAGTGGAATGTCTTGCTGATCAAGTCGAATGCCTTGTTGACCAAGTAGAATGCCTTGTTGAACAAGTTTTGCCTTGTTGACCAAGTAAATGCCTTATTAAACAAGTCAAATACCTTGTTGAACAAGTCGAATGCCTTGTTCAACTAGTCGAATGCCTCGTTCACCAAGTCATCCCTAGATGACCAAGTAGAATGCATTGTTGAACAAGTCGAATGACTGGTTGAACAAGTAGAATGCCTTGTATGCCTTGTTGACTAAGTCGAATGCCCTTTTGAACAAGTAAAATGTCTTGTCGAACAAGTCCAATACCTTCTTGAAAAAGTCGAATGCCTTGCTAACCAAGTCGAATGCCTTGTTGCCCAGGTCATGCCATGTTGACCAAGTAGAATGCCTTATTGAACAAGTTCAATGCCTTGTTGACCAAGTTGAAGGCCTTGTTTTACAAGTCAAATACCTTGTTGAACCAGTCAAATGCCTTGTTGAACCAGTCGAATGCCTTGTTGACCAAGTCATGCATAGATGACCAAGTAGAGTGCCTTGTTAAACAAGTAGAATGACTGGTTTACCAGGTAGAATGTCTTGTTGAATAAGTCGAATGCCTTGTTGAACAAGTAGAATGCCTTGTTACTAAGTTGATTGCCATTTTGAACAAGTAGATTGCCTTGGTCAACATGTCCATTACCTTGTTGAACAAGTGGAATGCCTTGTTGAACAACTCAAATGCCTTGTTGACCAAGTCGAATGCCTTGTTGACCAAGTAATGCCCTGTTGACCAAGTCGAATGCCTTGTTGAATAGGTCAAATGCCTTGTTGACCAAGTGGAATGCCTTGTTGAACAAGTAGAATGCCTTGTTGAACAAATAGAATGCCCTTTTGAACAAGTAAAAAGCTTTGTTAACCAAATAATGCCATGTTATACAAGTCGAATGCCTTGTTGAACAAGTAGAATGTCTTCATGACCAAGTTGATTGCATATTGACCAAGTCGAATGCCTTGTTGAACAAGTTGAATTCCTTTTTGACCAAGTAATGCCGTGTCAAAAAAGTCGCATGCCTTGTTGACCTAGTAATGGCTTGCTGAACAAGTTGGATGCCTTGTTGAACAAGTCGAATGTCTTGCCGACCAAGTCCAATGCCTTGTTTTTTTTTGGGGAACGTTCACTAACTAAATGAAATAAAGGACAGTAAAGCGCACATGATAGGATTCATGTCGCAAAGACCAGTGACATGCCAATGTGTACAAGATGGATCTAATCTCTATCCACCAAACAAACTACCGTAAATAACGATGATGATACATCTACCAAGCAATGTGCCACAAGCGACGCAGAGCACAATACTGTAGCTCATATCGACATGGTAGTAATGAGAGGTGCATAAGCAATACCCTCACAATATCCTCAACGAGCTGCTGGGGATGCTGCTGTCTGCCATCAGTCCAACGGTGGTTTTGCTCAGTCCAGATGTGGTGAATCGTTGAAGCCAAAACATGTCGATATGTTAGATGCTGGAGGTGCATACCTTTCCACCGAATGGCAGCCCACCTAATCCTTTGCTGCCAATCGCGGTAAGGCCAGAGAAACCGAATCTGCCGCCGAAGAAGTCGTAAGCATCGAGATGTGTATGGGCAATCAAAAAAAAAGGTGATTGATCGTCTCCATCTCATCCGCGTCACATAATAAGCAAGCACTCAACGCGGCCTTGAGGGCAACCCAAGGCTTATCTCTGGTAGCCAGGCGTTCACGAATAGCAAGCCATAAGATGAATTCATAGCTTGGGACCATAAGCACCCCCCCCCCAAATAGGGCTGTCCAATGAATCGGCGAGCATTTTTTCCGGAACGCATCCCGAGCAGAAGCCGTGGTGAAAAGGCCTGTGGGAGACGGTAGCCATCGGTAAGAGTCAGCTTCCAATGGGTAAACCTCCGGGAGCATGGGTTCAATCATCAGAAATTCCGTCGAGAAAGTCGCCGGCCATCTCCAACCGTCACTAGCAATGACTCGACTCAAACGTGAATCATCAGAAAGGCCCATAATCATCGGTCCCAGTGGAAATCGCTCCAGAAGGGCCTATCATCGATCCATGGGTCCTGCCACAACCAAATAGTTTCGCCATTACCAATACGGATACTAACCTTCGACCGAAGCATATGGTGTAGTTGTAAGAGTTTCCTCCAACTCCACGCCGATTGGGCGGTTCCCGATATAGTCCACAACGAGCAATTTTGCAGTCGCGTCTGGTGAAGCCACGATACCCAAATAGAATTGGGATCCTTGGTCAGAATACTCCATAGGTGCTTAAGAAGAAGGGCCTTGTTATCGTCTACAAGCGAGCGAATGCCCAAACCACCCTCATCTACCGGGAAACATACATCATCCCAAGCAACCTTGGCAGCAGAACCTGCCCAGAGGAACGATCTGAATCGTTGCTCAATCACTCTAATAACGCCTTAGGGCAGGATGAATACCCCGGACCAATACCCATGCAGAGCAAGGACTGAACGGATCAACTGTACCCTCCCAGCATATGAAAGAGAGCGATTTACCAAGAGCCTAAGCGTTGGTCAATGCGACGTAGAAGTGGAGTACAGTCCTGAATAGTCAGTCGTGATGTAAGTAACGGGACACCCAAATACCTCACTGGTAAATGGCCTAAAGGTAAACCCATAATAGATAATAAGGTTTGGCAGCCGCTCGCCCGTTTGGAGAGAAACATCTCGCTCTTTTCAGGGTTAGCCCTTAACCCCGAAAGTATCGTAAATTTATCCAACCCCGCTCGGAAAGTCTGGATGGATTCAGTGTCCGCGTGACTGAAAAGAAGAAGATCGTTGGCAAATGTCAGAATGAAAATACGGGATGGCTCGCATCTCCAATGGAAAGTAAATCTCCCCTCCGAAAGAATCTTGTTCCAAAGAATACCATGAAGCACCTCCATGGCCAACGTAAAAAGATATGGAGATATAGGATCGCCCTGACGAAGACCCCGTCGTCCCAAAAAATACCCTTCCGCTCGACCATTGATATTGATCGAGTAATAAGGAGTCGTCAAACACACATGGATCCATGCAACGAACAGCGAAGAAAACCCATGGCCTCCAGCACACACACTAAAAAGTCCCACTCGACATGATCGTATGCCTTTGCCAAGTCAACCTTCAGCGTAGCCCGTGCCGGTAAGCTCTGATTCCGGTAGCCAGAGCATAACTCCTGAGCGAGGAGAATATTATCATTGATCCTGCGACCAGGGATAAATGCAGTCTGGGAGACATCCACTAAGCCTGGGAGATAAGTCTTCAGACGATTAGCCAAGATTTTCGAAATAATCTTGTAGAAGACATTACAGCACGATATGGGCCGAAAGTCAGCAGGTTGTCGTGGGGAGTCCCGCTTAGGGATCAGCCTAAGAAGTGTAGTATTCAGCTCCCTCAGAAGATGGCCTGTACGAAAAAATTCCTAAATAGCAGAAATGATGTCCCTCCAATAGTAGGCCAAGCGGCTTTATAGAAAGCCGAAGTGAAATTATCCGGACCCGGTGCTTTGTCATCCGCAATAGAAGAAAGCGCCAGCTTAATCTCACCTTTGTCGATGAGCCGAAGTAGATCTCTCGGTGCGTGAGTGGGTAATGTGTGAGATATGGCCGCATAGATAGCAGAGCGATCCAGCGGGCCTCTCCGAGCTGTCGTACCCAAGAGGTGCTTCTAGTATCTAAGAAGCTCGCCCTTTACCTGTGGCTCCCCTTCAATTAAGTTCCCAGCATCATCCTCAACGAGAAGATACGGTTTGCCACTCGGCGTATGGCAACCTTCTTGAAGAAAAATGCAGAGCAGCGGTCGGCTTCTTTGAGCCAAGTCATTTTGGCCCGTTGTGCTAGGGCTGATTGCTCCATTGCTACCGCACCTGCGTAGAGACGTCGACATATATATTGTAGTACCAGAAAACGATCATCATGCAGGTACAATGAGACAAACTCATGGACAATGTCAAGGAAATTTCGCGCCTCCACCACGTTACTCGCCAGATCCCCTTTAGCACGGCTCATATCCTTGAACGCTCGCTTGAGGGCCTTCAGACGTGCAAGGACCCGAAACATCGGGTATCCCGAAATCGGAAGCTGCCACCCTGAGCTTACGACAGAGCCAAACTGTGGATCTGACGTGAGAAAATTATCAAATCGAAACACCGTACCTCGAGAAAACGTCGATCGCCCTGTCTCCAGAATAAGAGGAGAATGGTCAGAAGTGGCTGGTAGTTCACATTGATATCCAAGATCCCCAAACTTAGCAAACCACGTCGGGTTAGCAACCATACTGTCCAAACGACGCCAAATACCCGCCCGCATCACCTCGCCGTTGATTAAACCACGTGAAATATTGACCTGAGCATGGTAGGTTATAGAGATAAGCCGAGATGAGACATCGAGTCAAATCCTGATAGTCTGCTAGATGTGGAGATCCTCCCTGTGCTTCATTAGGTTCCACTATCGCATTGAAATCACCGACCACTAACCAAACGTCTTCCGCGCGAGCTTCAGAGATCGTAACTAACTCATCCCACAATGCGCAGCGCTCCTCCCGCTGATTGAGCCCATATATGAATGTAATAAAGAAAACCAGACGAGTCGCCAACGATAGAACTCTGCAGTGTAGGGCTTGCGTCGTCATCCCGATAACATCAACACGAAGATATCGCGCGTCCCATCCTAGCCAGATACGCTTCTCGGGGCCCATATCATAGTCGAAGAACCATGTCCACTGCTTAATACTGTTGGCAATCGAATCAGCGTTTGCCACTGTTACTCGTGTCTCTAGCCAACAAGCTTAAGGACAAAACGACAAATCAAATCCCCTACCGCTCTCCCATGGTCTTTCTTGTTCCAATGCCTTGTTAACCAAGTCATGCCTTATTGACCAAGTAGAATGCCTTGTTGAACAAGTTAAATGCATTGTTGACCAAGTAGAATGCTTTATTGAACAAGTCAAATACCTTGTTGAACAAGTCGAATGCCTTGTTCAACTAGTCGAATGCCTCGTTGACCAAGTCAACCCTAGATGACCAAGTAGAATGCCTTGTTAAACAAGTAAATGACTAGTTGGCCAAGTGGAATGCCTTGTTAAACAAGTCGAATGCCTTGTTGAACAAGTAGAATGCCTTGTTGACTAAGTCGAATGTCCTTTTGAACAAGTAGAATGTCTTGCTGACTAAGTCGAATGCCTTGCTGACCAGGTCATGCCATGTTGACCAAGTAGAATGCCTTGTTGAACAAGTTCAATGCCTTGTTAACCAAGTAGAATGCCTTGTTTTACAAGTCAAATACCTTGTTGAACAAGTCAAATGCCTTGTTCAACCAGTCGAATCCCTTGTTGACAAAGTCATGCATAGATGACCAAGTAGAGTGCCTTGTAAAACAAGTCGAATGACTGGTTGACCAGGTAAAATGCCTTGTTGAACAAGTCAAATGCCTTGTATGCCTTGTTACTAAATCGAATGCCATTTTGAACAAGTAGATTGCCTTTGTTAACAAGTCCATTACCTTGTTGAACAAGTTGAATGCCTTGTTGACCAAGTCAAACGCCTTGTTGACCAAGTCGAATGCCTTGTTGAATAGGTCGAATGCCTTGTTGACCAAGTGGAATGCGTTGTTGAACAAGACGAATGCCTTATTTACCAAGTAGAATGCCTTGTATGCCTTGTTGATTAAGTCAAATGTCTTTTGAACAAGTAGAGTGCCATGTTGACCAAGTAGAATTCCTTGTAGACCAAGTCGAATGCCCTTTTGAACAAGTAAAATGCTTTGTTAACCAGATAATGCCATGTTGAACAAGTCGAATGCCTTGTTGAACAAGTAGAATGCCTTGTTGACCAAGTTGAATGCCTTGTCGAACAACTCAAATGCATTATTGACCAAGTCGAATGCCTTGTTGAACAAGTTGAATTCCTTTTTGACCGAGTAATGCCTTGTCGAACCACTCAAATGCATTATTTACCAAGTCGAATGCCTTGTTGAACAAGTTGAATTCTTTTTTGACATGGTAATGCCGTGTAAAAAAATCGCATTCCCTTCTGACCAAGTAATGGCTTGCTGAACAAGTTGGATGCCTAGTTAAAAAAGTTGAATGTGTTGCTGACCAAGTCGAATGCCTTGTTGACCAAGTAATGTCTTGTTGAACAAGTAGAATGCCTTTGTGAACAAGTTAAATGCCTTGTTGAACAAGTAGAATGCCTTATTGAACAAATCAAATACCTTGTTGAACAAGTCGAATGCCTTGTTCAACTAGTCGAATGCTTAGTTGACCAAGTCATCCCTAGATGACCAAATAGAATGCCTTGTTAAACAAGTCGAATGAATGGTTGACCAAGTAGAATGCCTTGTTGAACAAGTAGAATGCCTTGTATGCCTTGTTGACTAAGTCAAATGCCCTTTTGAACAAGTAGAATGTCTTGTTGAACAAGTCCAATACCTTCTTGAATAAGTCGAATGCCTTGTTGAACAACTCAAATGCCTTGTTGACCAAGTCGAATGCCTTGATGAACAAGTCTAATGGCTAGTTGACCAACTCGAATGCCTGGTTAAACAAGTCGAATGCCTTGTTCACCAAGAGGAATAACTTGATGACCAAGTCCAATGTCTCGTTCACAAAGTAGAATGCCCTGTTGAACAAGTCGAGTTGTTGACCAAGTAGAATGTGTTGTCAAACAAGTTGAATGCCTTGTTAGACAACTCAAATGCCTTGTGGACCAAATCGAATGCCTTGGTGAACAAGTCGAATGCCTTATTGACCAAGTAGAATGCCTTGTTGAACAAGTCGAATGCTTTGTTGAACAAGCAGAATGCCTTGTTGAACAAGTTCGCCTTGTGTGCTTGTTAACTAAGTCGAATGTGTTGTTGAATAAGTCAAATACCTTGTTGAATAAGTCGAATGCCTCGTTGACCAAGTCATGCCTAGATTACCAAGATGAATGCCTTGTTAAACAAGTCGAATGACTGGGTGGCCAAGTAGAATGCCTTGTTGAACAAGTCGAATACCTTGTTGGACAAGTAGGATGCCTTGTTGAACAAGTAAAATGCCTTGTGTGCCTTGTTGACTAAGTTGAATGCCCTTTTGAACAAGTAGAATGTCTTGTTGAACAAGTCCAATACCTTGTTGAACAACTTAAATGCCTTGTTGACCAAGTCGAATGCCTTGTTGAACAAGTCGAATACCTTGTTGAACAAGTCAAATGCCTTGTTGACCAAGTTGAATGCCTTAATGATCATATCGAATGCATTTTTGACAAGTAGCATTTCTTGTTGAACAAGTCGAATGTCTATTTATCAAGTAGTATGCCTTGTATGCCTTGTTGACCAAGTCAAATGCCCTTTTGAACAAGTAGAATGTCTTGTAGAACAAATCGAATGTCATTGAACAAGTCGAATGCCTTGTTGACCAAGAGGAAAATGCCTTGATGACTAAGTCCAATGTCTCGCTCACAAAGTAGAATGCTTTGTTGAACAAGTCGAGTTGTTGACCAAGTAGAATGTGTTGTCGAAAAAGTTGAATCCCTTGTTAAACAACTCAAATGCCTTGTGGACCAAATCGAATGCCTTGGTGAATAAGTCAAACACCTTATTGACCAAGTAGAATGCCTTGTTGAACAAGTTGAATGCCTTGTTGACCCAGTCGAATGCCTTGTTGAACAAGAAGACTGCCTTGTATGCTTGTTGACTAAGTCGAATGCCTTGTTGAACAAGTCCAATACTTTGTTGAATAAGTCTAATGCCTTGTTGAACAAGTCTAATGTCTTGTTGACCAAGTCGAACAACGCCTCGTTGACCAAGTCATGCCTTGATGACCAAGATGAATGCCTTGTTAAACAAGTTGAATAACTGGTTGGCCAAGTAGAATGCCTTGTTGAACAAGTCGAATACCTTGTTTAACAAGTATAATGCCTTGTTGAACAAGTAGAATGCCTTGTGTGCCTTGTTGACTAAGTCGAATGCCCTTTTGAACAAGTAGAATGTCTTGTGGAACAAGTCCAATACCTTGTTGAACAAGTCGAATGCCTTGTTGAACAACTCAAATGCCTTATTCACCAAGTCGAATGCCTTGTTGAACAAGTCTAATGCCTAAGTCGAATGCCTTGTTGAACAAGTCTAATGCCTAAGTTGAACGCCCTTGTTGACCAAGAGGAATGCCTTGATGGCCAAGTCCAGTGTCTCGTTCACAAAGTAGAATGCCTTGTTGAACAAGTCGAGTTGTTGACCAAGTAGAATGTGTTGTCGAACAAGTTAAATGCCTTGTTAAACAACTCAAATGCCCTGTGGACGAAATCGAATGCCTTGCTGAACAATTTGAATGCCTGGTTTACCAAGTTCAATGCATTGTTGAACAAGTAGATTGCCTTGTTGAACAAGTCGAATGCCTTGTTGAACAAGTTGAATGCCATGATGTCCGAGTAATACCTTGTTGACCAAGTCATGCCTTGTGAACAAGTAGAATGCCTTGTTGACCAAGTTAAATACTTGTTGAACAAGTCGAATGCCTTATTGACCAAGTAAAATGCCTTGTTGAACAAGTCTAATTTCTTGTTGAACAAGTAGAATGTCTTGTATGCTTGTTAACTAAATCGAATGCCTTGTTGCACAAGTTCAATGCCTTGTTGACCAAGTCGAATGCCTTGTTGAACAAGTCGAAATAGACCATGTCGAATGCCTTATGACCAAGTCCAATGCCTTGTTGAGCAAGTAGAATGCCTTATCGAACAAGTCGAATGCGTTGTTGACCAAGTAGAATGCCTTGTCGTACAAGTTGAATGCCTTGTCAAACAACTCAAATGGATTTTGGACCTGGTCGAATGCGTTGTTGAACAACTCGAATGCCTTGTTGACCAAGTCCCTTGTTGACCAAGTCATGCTTTGTTGAAAAGTAGAATTCCTTATTCGCCTTGTTGAACAAGTCGAATGCCTTTTTGACCAAGTCGAATGCCTTGTTGAACGGCTGCCTTGTTGACCAAGTAGAATGCCTTGTTGAACAAGTCAAATACCTTGTTGAACAAGTCGAATAGTCGAATGCCTTGTTGACCAAGTCATGCCTAGATGACCAAGTAGAATGCCTCGTTAAATAAGTCGAGTGACTGGTTGGCCAAGTAGAATCTCGTTGAACAAGTCGAATGCCTTGTTGAACAAGTAGAATGTCTTGTATGCCTTGTTAACTAAGTCGAATGCCATTTTGAACAAGTAGAATGTCTTGTTGAACAAGTCCAATACCTTTTTGAACAACTCAAATGCCTTGTTGAACAACTCAAATGCCTTGTTGACCAAGTCGAATGCCTTGTTGAACAAGTCTAATGCCTTGTTGAACAAGTCGAATGCCTTGTAGAACAACTCACATGCCTTGTTGAATAACTCAAATGCCTTGTTGACCAAGTCGAATGCCTTGTTGAACAAGTCTAATGCGTTGTTGAACAAGTCGAATGCCTTGTTGACCAAGAGGAATTCCTTGATGACCAAGTCCATTGTCTCGTTCACAATGTAGAATGCCTTGTTGAACAAGTCGAGTTGTTGACCAAGTAGAATGTGTTGTGGAACAAATTGAATGCCTTGTTAAACAACTCAAATGCCTTGGGTACCAAATCGAATGCCATGGTGAACAATTTGAATGCCTGGTTGACCAAGTTCAATGCATTGTTGAACAAGTAGATTGCCTTGTTGAACATGTAGATTGCCTTGTTGAACAAGTAGATTGCTTTGCTGAACAAGTCGAATGCCTTGTTGAACAAGTTGAATGCCATGATGTCCAAGTAATGCCTTGTTGACCAAGTCCTGCCTTGTGAACAAGTAGAATGCCTTGTTAACCAAGTTAAATCCTTGTCGAACAAGTCGAATGCCTTATTGACCAACTCGAATGCCTTATGACTAAGTCCAATGCCTTGTTGACCAAGTTGAATGCCTACTTGAACAAGTCGAACGCGTTGTGACCAAGTAGAATGCTTTGTCGAACAAGTTGAATGCATTGTTGAACAACTTAAATGTCTTTTGGACCAAGTCGAATGTGTTATTGAACAACTCGAATGCCTTGTTGACCAAGTGCGATGCCTTGGTTACAATGTCATGCTTTTTTTTGGTGAAATTCCGTATATAATAAATAAAAGAAAAAAGTCAGAACATGTGTGACAGGAAGAAACTACCACGCAACACGCCAAAGCCGCCTAATGGCCGCAATCTGCAAAGCATACTTTGCAGAAAGGCCGAAAAGACGCAAACAACAAATGTAAAAAACACAAGCAACTAATCGTTCCGGCGTGGTCGTAACATCCTCACGCCAGCGTCGATTCCGAGCAAGCCAAATATGATAAACCAGGGATGCCAAAAGATGCCGATACGCCGCATGCAATAAATGATTTCCACGCCACCGGTGAGCAGCCCAAAGACAACCCTGCGTCCAGTCCCGGTGTGGCCAGTCCCAGCGAACCCGCCTCCGAAGGATCCGCAAACAGCGACGAGAGAAATCGCAGTCGAAAAAAAGATGGGAGGCCGTCTCCACCTGAGCCGAGGAGCAAAGACCACAAGCCTGTGTCCCCGCACGAGAAGCAACCCAAGCCTTATCCCTAGTCGAGAGTCGGCCACGAACACCCATCCAGAGGGAGAACTCATGTTGAGGGACCCGTAAAGGACCACCAAACAGACTCGCCAAAATCACACCATCCTGACGAGGCCGCAGCGCCTCCCGAATGAGGCTGGCAGAAGCAACGCCATCGACAGACCCACGCTAGGAAACACTGTCCCGTTGGTCGGGACGAACCGGGGGGCTTTGTTGACATGTAGAACGCCTTGTTGAACAAGTCGCATGCCTTTATGACCAAGTGAAATGCCTTGTTGACCAAGTCATGCCTTGTCGAACAACTGTCTCGTTGACCAAGTAGAATGCCTTGTTGAACAAGTTGAATGACTGGTTGGCCAAGTAGAATGCCTTGTTGAACAAGTCGAATACCTTGTTTAACAAGTAGAATGCCTTGTTTAACAACTGTCTCGTTGACCAAGTAAAATCCCGTGTTCAACTAGTCGAATGCCTTGTTGAACAAGTCGAATGGCTTTTTGAACAAGGCGAATGCATTGTTTGCCAAGTCGTGCCTTGTTGACCAAGTAGAATGCCTTGTTGAACAAATCAAATGCCTTGTTGAACAATTCGAATGTCCTTTTGAACAGGTCGAATGACTTGTTTGACCTTGTCATGCCTTGTTAAACAAATCAATTGCCTTTTTTTTTTTTTTTTTTTGGAAAAAGGTCATTAAAATAAAATGTGGAAAGATACAATGTTCAGCAGCAATAAGCTGCACCGCTCGGTAACATGCTACCTATAATCAACGCAAGCAATCCAATCGAGCAAGCAAACATCAAAAGCAAGCAAGCAGACTGTAAGCAAGTGACTACGTGCTCGGCCACGCAATGCGCCAAACACGTCGAAGCGCACAGGACTGTAGCTGATACTTCCCTCCAAGGGTAGAGAGCCGTATACAGAGTGTAGTCTCGACGTCCGCAACGATATGAGTAGGAGGTCTTCGTCTTTCTTCCCGCCATCGTAGGTTGCGCTCGGCCCATAGGTGATAGACAAGCGATGCAAGCGCATGTCGGGGCCCCATCCATGCGAGGTGCTTGCCCCGCCACCTTTGAGCATCCCAGTGAACCCCTTCGATCCAGTCCGTGTAAGGCCATCCAAAACGTAACTTTCCCTGCAAAGACTGTAGGCAATGTCTGGAAAATGAACACTCAAAGAAAAGATGCCGTGTTGTCTCTATAGCATGGCCATCATCACACAAGAGGCAAGCTGAACTTCCTGCTGCCGCGGCCACCCATGGCTTGTCCCTCGTCGCCAGGCATTCCCTAATCGCCAGCCATAGAATGACTTCATGCCGTGGTATCGAGATAGGGCCTCCGAACAGGTTGGTCCAGAATGCAGGCGGAGAATGTTGGCGTATGCAATTTCTCGCGGAGTGAGTAGAGAAGACGCCATTGGGAGTCCCCCGCCATCGAATCGTGTCCATCTCACCGTGTTGAATGGAAGGTAGGAGACCAGCAAAATCCATGAACTCCACCGTTGTCTGTCCTGGCCAATGCCATCCCGACTCATCAATAACCGTGCTCAATCGTGAATCAAGTGGGAGGCCCATAACAGATGGACCACGCGGGTACCGTTCCACCAGCGGAATCGTGAGTAGCCATGGGTCAGTCCAGAGGCGTGTATTCGCTCCATTCCCAAGCGGAACTCTAGAAGTGGCCGGATGATGGGTCTGAGCTTGAGGAGCTTCTTCCAGCTCCATGAGGTATTAGCCGTGGATCTGATGGTCCAGAAGGATGTGTTGTGCAGCCGCGTCCGTCGTATCCATGTGGCCCATATCGAAGACTCATCTCCCCTAGAATGTTCCAAATAAGACGCATCATCAGCGCCTTGTTCTCCACCTCAATCGATCTCAGTCCAAGTCCCCCTTCGTCCCTTGGTGCGCATACGTCGGTCTATGCCACCTTCGCGCTAGATTCCTTCCACAAGAAAGCTCGAAGACGCTTCTCGATACTGCGGATGATTCCCTTGGGGAGTAAGAAGACTCCCGCCCAATACACATGGATAGTCATAAGGACCGATCGAATGAGCTGTACCCTCCCGGCGTATGAGAGCGAGTGGTTGGTCCAAGAACCAAGCCGACGATCAATAGAACGTAATAAGGGGGCGCAATCATCTATAGTCAATCGCGATGTGATAAGGGGGACCCCCTGGTACCGCACAGGAAGAGACCCGATAGGGAAGCCCATAACAGCCTGGAGTGTACCCTTCAGTCGTTCTGCCCGTTTCGAGATAAATATCTCGCTTTTACTGGAGTTTGCCCGTAGCCCTGAAAGCGAAGCAAAAAGCTCGAGGCTGTCGCGGAAGATACTGACTGATTGAACGTCTGCCTGCGAGAAAAGAAGAAGATCATCGGCGAAGGTCAACATGAAGAGGGATGTGGCCTCGCATCGCCAATGGTATCGGAAGCTGCTGCTAAGGTTGATGCGGGACGCTATGATTCCATGTAAAGCCTCCATCACCAACACAAAGAGATAAGGTGATATGGGGTCGCCTTGTCTGAGACCCCGCCGTCCTTTGAAGAAACCCTCCGGCCTACCGTTGATGTTGATGGAAAAATGCGTCGACGTGAGGCATGACCGGACCCACCCAATGAAGGTCGGGTGAAAGTGAAGTGCCTGAAGTGTGGCAAAGATAAAATCCCACTCAATCTTATCATATGCCTTGGCGAGGTCGACCTTAAGAGCCACCCGTTCAGGCAGCCCGGCTCTATTGTATCCGTGATAAATCTCTTGGGCTAAGAGAATGTTGTCGGAAATACGCCTTCCAGGGAAGAATGCCGTCTGTGTAGGGTGGACAAGTTTCCCCAAGCTGTCTCGTAGCCGATTAGCAATGATCTTGGAGATGATCTTATAGAGAACGTTGCAGCAGGCAATCGGTCGAAAATCCTTCGCCATGCGTGGATTATCCCCTTTTGGAATGAGGGTGATAAGGGTCGAATTCAGCTCCCCTAGGAGGCGTCCCGTCCGGAAGAAATCCCGGATGGCGAACGAGATATCCTCCCCGATGATGTGCCATGTCCGCTTGTAGAAAACCGCGGAGTACCCGTCTGGCCCTGGCGATTTGTTATCTTCCATTGCATGCAGCGCGTTGTTGATTTCCACATCAGTGACCGGCTGAACCATTGCCTCCGCGTCGGTTGTGCTGAGCGCTGCCCCGAAGTAAGGCGCGACGTCAGAGGCGGATATTGGGGTTGTCCGCATGGATTGCCCGAGAAGTTCCGAGTAATATCGGACCAATTCAGCCCGCACTTGTACACCACCCTCGAACGTGTTTCCCGCCTCATCCTCCAAGTGGAAGACACGATTTCCAACCCGCCGTGTGGCCACTTTCTTGAAGAAAAAAGAAGTGCATTGGGCACCGTCCTTGAGCCATGCCACTTTCGCCCGCTGAAGGAGTGCCGAATGCTCCAATTCGACCGCTTTGGCATACACAAGCCGACATTGCTTCTCCAAGATTAGTAATTGATCCTCCAATGGATAGTTTGCCGCCATGTCCTGAGCAATCTCTAGAAATTTGCGCGCCTCGAGCACGTTACGATTGAGATCACCCTTGTCTCGCCGTAGTTGCCGTAGTTCCCTCTTCATCGCTTTCAGTCTCTGGACGACTACATACATCGGGTATCCATTTGCTTGCAGACTCCAAGTTTTCGCCACGATAGGAAGAAAACGAGGATCCTGCGCCAAAAAATTATCAACGAAAAGAATTATTCCTCTCAGAAGCCCTAGCTGTAGTCGCGAGGATGAGTGGAGAGTGGTCCGATGTAGCAGGGGTTGCGCAATGATAAGTAAGGTCCCCAAATCTAGCGAACCAAGAGGGGTTGCCAAGCATCCTATCGAGGCGTCGCCATACACCCGACGTGCCCCCTTGCTGGTTATACCACGTGTAGAGTTGCCCCGTGCATGGCAGGGTTTGCGAGGTCCGATGTAGTCATGCATGCAATCATCTCCGGACAGCCCCCCGTGGCCGATCCTCCCCGCGCGTCCGTGTTTGCCATGATCGCGTTGAAATCCCCCATAACAAGCCATGGTGAGTTTGCGTGCAGCTGTGAGGTCTGATGAGATCCGTCCAAAGGTCGCGTCGGGACACCCTCTGATTATGACCGTATGCGAATGTGATGAAGAAATCCTCACGCTCCGCAAGGATCGTCGCCTTACAGTGAATGGTCTGAGTGGTGTACGCAAGAATTGTGACAGTAACTAGGCGGGCATCCCAGCCCACCCAGATACGAGATGCCGGCCCATTATCGTATTCAAAGAACCAACTCCAAGCCCTGGTAGAATGTAAAAGGGCAGCCGCATTCTGCTCGGAGACCCGTGTCTCGTACAGCCCGATAATCAACAGCTTATTACTTAGTAATAATATCCCCCACCCCCTCTGTGGTCTACCCTGTTTAGACCACGTACATTCCAAACGGCGATTGGGATCATGGGCACACGTCGAGAAGGGCTGCTTCAGGACCCTTAAGTGTGTTCGCCGTGTCCAAGTCGTCCAAGTCCGCAAGAACCTCGAATGGGTTAATGCTAGCTAGTACAATAGCTCGCTGCTGCGCGTTGACTAAACTTGTTGAACATCCATCTACAGGCTTCGGGTACTCCTGCAGCCGCAGCTCGTGATCTTGCTCCATGTTGGTGGGTGGAACAACAACCTCCTTGCCCTTGTCGGGATGACCAACTCTTCTCCATTCGCGCCGTGTGTGTGGGCCATTCTGGGGTTTCTTCGACATCGTCGATGTGCGCTGCCCCGTGGATTGCCTCGGTCCCGTATTTGATCGTGGCTGTTGGGTTCGACGAGAGGGACATGTTCCCGCCCCGTGGGTCCATGCACCGCATAAGGAGCACTTCCGCGGCCTCCATTCGTACTCGACACGAACTATAACCGTGCCGTCAGATCCTCCACCTTCACGTGGAATGCGAATATTGAAGCTTTCAAGAAAAGGCTCCTGGAGATTCTTTGATATGCATACCCGAGCGTAGTCAATACGTTCCGCTGAAATCGTCATAGAATCTGCAAAGAGTGGCTTCCCGACGACGCTAGCGACAATGCCTAACCCCTCCTGTGTCCAGAACTCGCCCGGAACGTTACGCAATTTCACCCATAGCGGAAATGGGTGTGCTGAATTTTCTCGAGAGACATCCCCGTTCGCCAAGCCTCGAGAAAAATGGGTTGACCTTGCATGAGCCACGGTCCTCCTTCAAGAACCGCATTGGCTGCTGCCGCGGTTGCAAATCTGAATTTGAAAAAACCGTTGGCCGTTGCGCGTACCTCCAACAGTTCCTCCCAAATTGAACGGAAATGCCGTTCAACAAACGGGAAATATGGTTTTTTCCCCAGAAAATACCCTACGAGGGTATTGTCCCAACGTACCCCTCTTTGCGACCTCCCATGATGGGCAGGCCTCCGCGACACCGTCCTTGAGAGTTGGGGCTGTATATGTCAAGGTATAGCTTTAGGGCTTGGTTTGCGAGGTGCTTCTTCGTGCACCGTCCCGCGAGTTACCGCAGAAAACGATGGCTGAGGGTTTACGTGCGGCGAGGTAGACACCTCCTTGCGCGTCGGCAATGGTGCCATGGTTTGCAGCCCATGAGGTACAGCCGGGTGAGTTATATACGGCGAAACCCTAGGATTGATAACCCTAGGCCCATAACTGGAAACCCGAGACGGCGAGATCCTAAACGTTGAAGCCCTAGTTCCTTCCGCCGCAGCCCTAGACGGCGAAACCCTGGGCGACGACTCCTTGGGCCCATCAGCAACCCGGGACAGTGAAACCCTAGGCCCATCAGCATCGGCCCTAACCTCGTTCCTCGCAGCCGTCGTGGTCGGTGACTGCGGCTTCATCTTTGGATCATCTGACGCATCATCGTTGATCAAGGCCATGCCAGATGGCGGCGGTGGTGTGCCTGGGCGTATAGGGCGGTAATTTCCAATCCGTGGGTCACGTAGCGGCCGATAATGTCCGGGGTAGCGCCGTTGGCGGCGGGTCCACGGGCGCATAGGATTATTTCATGTGTCCGGCCTGTATAGCGATCCGCTAGCCATATGTGTCGACGGTGGTGGTTGCTGCTCCGGTGGAGCTCCATGAACGCGCCCAATTAGATCTTCGAACGCTGCCACATCAAATCGTTCGCTAAATCCGGGAATATTTTCTGAAAGCGAATTGTAGAGAATGGATCCAATCTCAGCCCAATCCGTCGTTGAGGAATCCATACAAGGCATTCTATTTTTGGGAACCCGATCTTGGTGCAACGAACCTGGACGAGATGTTCCCATATCTGCCCGAAGATATGCAAGGATCTTTGCCATAATTGGATTATTCTCTGCTTGCTGCCAGATGCGCCAAATCTTCGCCGGAGATAGATGAATCCATACAAGCATTCTATTTTTGGGTGCCCGATCTTGGTGCAAATACATCGAACCTGGACGAGATATTCCCATATCTGCCCGAAGGTATGCAAGGATCTTTACCATAATTGGAGTATCTCTGCTTGCTGCTCCAGATGCGCCAAATCTTCGCCGGAGATAGATGAATCCATACAAGGCATTCTATTTTTGGGTGCCCGATCTTGGTGCAGATACATCGAACCTAGACGAGATATTCCCATATCTGCCCGAAGATATGCGAGGATCTTACCATAATTGGGTTATTCTCTGCTTGCTGCTCCAGATGCGCCAAATCTTCGCCGGAAATAGATGAATCCATAGCCCGATCTTGGTGCAGATACGTCGAACCTGGACGGGATATTCCCATATTTGCCCGAAGATATGCAAGGATCTTTACCAAAATTGGATTATTCTCTGCTTGATGTTCCAGATGCACCAAATCTTCGCCGGAAATAGATGGATCATGCAAAAACGTCGTCATCTCCGCCGATGCATCCATCGTCGGGTCGTGATCCTGAACCCGCGCCTTTCAAAGATGCAAACGCCGATAATTGCGTGGCAAACTCCAGGTATGCAGAACGTAGTCCATCAAGATCTGGTTGTTGCAAGCGTGGATCGCATGAATTAGAAGATGCCGAGAGCTTTGAACCATCCATGGAAGAAGAAGATGTCATGACTAGGATCCTAAAAAATTCAAAAATTCAAAAATTCAAAGAGTAAAAGCACGTGGTGTAACCCTCCAAACGCCGGACTAACGCCGGTGATGGAGGTCCCTGCCACCGGCTGGTCACGCCCTATCCGGGAGTGGCCAAAAACGGCAGTGGTAGGCGATGAAAACAGCCCCGGCGGCCGAACACGTTGGGTTTACGAATTCTCTCTAGTTTCTCTCTATAGTTTCTCTCTCTAGCGAAAATTTTCTGTGAAAGGCAAATCAGTGTTCCATCACAGAAAATTTTCCATCAAGAATGCCTTGTTGAACAAGTCGAATGCTCTTTTTGACAAGTCGAATGCCTTGTTGACCTCAAGTAGAATGCCGTGTTGAACAAGTCGAATGTCCTTTTGAACAAGTAAAATGCCTTGTGTTGAAGAAGTCGAATGCATTGTTGAACAAGTCGAATGCATTGTTGACCAAGTATAGATGTCTTGTTGAACAAAACTAAATGCTTTTTGAACAAGCGAATGCCTTGTGAACAAGTCGATGACTTGTGACCAAGTAGAATGCCTGTTGACCAAGTAATGTCTTGTTGAACAAACCGAATGCCTTTGAACAAGCAAATGCCTTGTTGAACATGTCGAATGCCCTGTTGAACATGTCGAATGACTTGTTGACCAAGTAGAATGTCGTGTTGAACAAGTCCAATGCCTTCTTGAACAAGTATAATGCCTAGTTGAACAAGTAAAATGCCTTTTTGAACAAGTCGAATGCCTTGTTGACTAAGAAAAAAGCCTTCATTGAACAAGTCGAATGCATTGTTCAACAAGAAGAATGCCTTGTTGAACAAGTTGAATGCCCTTTTTAACAAGTCGAATGCCTTGTTGGACAAGTCGAATGACTTGTTGACCAAGTACAATGCCTTGTTGAACAAGTCGAATGCCTTATTGACCAAGTAGAATGCCGTGTTGAACAAGTCGAATGCCGTTTTGAACCAGTAAAATTCCTTCTTGAAGAAGTAGAATGCATTGTTGAAAAAGTCGAATGCCTTCTTGACCAAGTAATGCCTTGTTAAACAAACCGAATGCCTTGTTGAACAAGCGAATGCCTTCTTAAACAGGCGAATGTCTTGTTGAAACAAGTCGAATGCCGTGTTGAACAAGTCGAATGCCCTTCTCGACAAGTAAAACGCCTTGTTGAAGAAGTCGAATGCATTGTTGAACAAGTGCAATGCCTTGGTTACCAAGTAATGTCTTGTTGAACAAACCGAATGCATTTGAACAAGCAAATGCCTTGTTGAACATGTCGAATGCCCTGTTGAACAAGTCGAGTGACTTGTTGACCAAGTATAATGCCGTGTTTGAATAAGTCCAATGCCTATTGAACAAGATAATGCTAGTTGAACAAGTAAAATGCCTTTTTGAACTAGTCGAATGCCTTGTTGACCAAGTGATGCCTTCGTTGAACAAGTCGAATGCATTGTTCAACAAGAAGAATGCCTTGTTGAACAAGTCGAATGCCCTTTTTAACAAGTCGAATGCCTTGTTGACCAAGTAAAATGCTGTGTTGAACAAGTCGAATGTCCTTTTGAACAAGTAAAATGCCTTGTTAAAGAAGTCTAATGCATTGTTGAACAAGTCGAATGCATTGTTGACCAAGTAATGTCTTGTTGAACAAACTAAATGCCTTTGAACAAGCGAATGCCTTGTTGAACAAGTCGAATGACTTGTTGACCAAGTAGAATGCCTTGTTGACCAAGTAATGTCTTGTTTAACAAACTAAATGGCTTTGAAGAAGCGCATGCCTTGTTGAACAAGTCGAATGACTTGTTGACCAAGTACAATGCCTTGTTGTACAAGTCAAATGCCTTATTGACCAAGTAGAATGCCGTGTTGAACAAGTCGAATGCTCCTTTTCAACCAGTAAAATGCCTTCTTGAAGAAGTAGAATGCATTGTTGAACAAGTCGAATGCCTTGTTGAACAAACCGAATGCCTTGTTGAACAAGCGAATGCCTTGTTAAACAGGTCAAATGTCTTGTTGAACAAGTCGAATGACCTTTTTACCAAGTAGAATGTCATGTTGAATCCAATGCCTTTTTGAATAAGTATAATGCCTTGTTGAACATGTATAATGCCTTGTTGACCAAGAATAATGCCTTCTTGAACAAGTCAAATGCCTTGTTGACCAAGTAGAATGCCTTGTTGAGCAAGCCAAATGTATTATTGAACAACAAGAATGCCTTGTTGAACAAATCGAATGCCCTTTAGAACAAGTAAAATGCCATGTTGGCCAAGTCGAATGCCTTCTACCAAGTAATGCCTTGTTGAACAAACCGAATGCCTTCTTGTACAAGTAAAATGCCTTGTTAAACAAGTCTAATGCCTTGTTGACCAAGTAATCCCTTGTTGAACAAACTGAATGCCTTGTTGAACAAGTCGAATGTAACCTTGACCAAGTCATGCCTTGTTGAACAAGTCGAATTCATTGTTGACAATGTAGAATGCTGTGTCGAACAAGTCGAATGCCCTTTTGCATAAGTTAAATGCCTTGTTGAACAAGTCGAATGCCTTGTTGAACAAGTCGAATGCTTTGTTGACAAAGTAATGCCTTGTTTACCAAGTAGAATACCTTGTTGAACAAGTCGAATTCCTTGTTGACCAAGGAGAATGCCGTGTTGAACAAGTCGAATGCCTTGTTGACCAAGTAGAATGCCGTGTTGAACAAGTCGAATGCCCTTCTCAACAAGTAAAACGCCTTGTTGAAGAAGTCGAATGCATTGTTGAACAAGTGGAATGTCTTGGTTACCAAGTAATGTCTTGTTGAACAAACCGAATGCCTTTGAACAAGCAAATGCCTTGTTGAACATGTCGAATGCCCTGTTGAACAAGTCGAATGACTTGTTGACCAAGTAGAATGCCGTGTTGAACAAGTCCAATGCCTTATTGAACAAGTATAATGCCTAGTTGAACAAGTAAAATGCATTTTTGAACAAGTCGAATGCCTTGTTGAGCAAGTCATGCCTTGTTGACTAAGAAAAATGCTTTCGTTGAACAAGTCGAATGCATTGTTCAACAAGAAGAATGCCTTGTTGAACAAGTTGAATGCCCTTTTTAACAAGTCGAATGCCTTGTTGACCAAGTAGAATGCCGTGTTGAACAAGTCGAATGTCCTTTTGAACAAGTAAAATGCCTTATTAAAGAAGTCGAATGCATTGTTAAACAAGTCGAATGCATTGTTGACCAAGTAATGTCTTGTTGAACAAACTAAATGCCTTTGAACAAGCGAATGCCTTGTTGAACAAGTCGAATGACTTGTTGACCAAGTAGAATGCCTTGCTGACCAAGTAATGTCTTGTTTAACAAACTAAATGGCTTTGAACAGCGAATGCCTGTTGAACGTCGAATGACTTGTTGACCAAGTACCATGCCTTTGTTGCACAAGTCGAATGCCTTTGACCAAGTAGAATGCCGTGTGTTGACAAGTCGAATACCCTTTTGAACCAGAGTAAAATGCCTTGTTGAAGAAGTTGAATGCATTGTGAACAAGTCGAATGCCTTATTGACCAACTAATGCTTGTTGAAACCGAATGCCTGTTGAACAGCGAATGCCTTGTTAAACAGGTCAAATGTCTTGTTGAACAAGTTGAATGACCTTTTACCAAGTAGAATGTCATGTTGAATCCAATGCCTTTTTGAATAAGATAATGCTTGTGAACAAGTATAATGCCTTCTTCAACGAGTCGAATGCCTTGTTGACCAAGAATCATGCCTTCTTGAACAAGTTAAATGCTTGTGACCAAGTGAATGCCTTGTGAGCAAGTCAAATGCATTGTTGAACAACAAGAATGCCTTGTTGAACAAATCGAATGCCCTTTAGAACAAGTAAAATGCCTGTTGGACCATTCGAATGCTTTCTTTACAAGTAATGCCTGTTGAACAAACCGAATGCCTTCTTGACAAGTAAAATGCCTTGTTAAACAAGTCTAATGCTTTGTTGACCAAGTAATCCTTGTTGAAAAACTGAATGCCATGTTGACCAGGTCATGCCTTGTTGACCAAGTAGAATGTCGTGTTGAAGAAGTCAAATTCATGTTGACAATGTAGAATGCTTTGTCGAACAGTCGAATGCCCTTTTTGCCAAGTAAAATGCCTTGTTGAACAAGTCGAATGCCTTGTTGAACAAGTAGAATGCTTTGTTGACCAAGTAATGCCTTGTTTACCAAGTAGAAGACCTTATTGAACAAGTCGAATTCCTGTTGACCCAAGGAAATGCCGTTGTTGAAGAAGTCGAATGCCTTGTTGTTGAACAAGTCGAATGCCTTGTTGACAAGTCGAATGCCCTTCTGAACAAGTAAATACCTGTTGAGAAGTCAAATGCATTGTTGAATAAGTCGAATGCCTTGGTGACCAAGTAATGTCTTGTTGAACAAACCGAGTGACTTTGAACAAGCGAATGCCTTGTTGAACAAGTCGAATGCCTTGTTGAACAAGTCGAATGCCTTGTCGACCAAGTATAATACGGTGTTCAACAAGTCAATGCCTTATGAACAAATAAAATGCCTTTTTGACAAGTCGAATGCCTTGTTGACCAAGAAAAATGCCTTCGTTGAACACGTCGAATGCCTTGTTGAGTAAGTCAAATGCATTGTTCAACAAGATGAATCCTTGTTGAACAATTCGAAAATCCCTTTTTAACAAGTCGACTGCCTTGTTGACCAAGTAGAATGCCATGTTGAACAAGTCGAATGTCCTTTTGAACAAGTAAAATGCCTTGTTAAAGAAGTCAAATGCATTATTGAACAAGTCGAATGCATTGTTGACCAAGTAATGTCTTGTTGAACAAACTAAATGCTTTGAACAAGCGAATGCCTTGTTGAACAAGTTGAATGACTTGTTGACCAAGTAGAATGCCTTGTTGACCAAGTAATGTCTTGTTTAACAAACTAAATGGCTTTGAAGAAGCGAACGCCTTGTTGAACAAGTCGAATGACTTGTTGACCAAGTACAATGCCTTGTTGTACAAGTCGAATACTTATTGACGTAGAATGCCGTGTTGAACAAGTCGAATGCCCTTTTCAACCAGTAAAATGCCTTGTTGAAGAAGTAGAATGCATTGTTGAACAAGTCGAATGCCTTATTGACCAACTAATGCCTTGTTGACAAACCGAATGCCTTGTTGAACAAGCGAATGCATTGTTCAACAAGAAGAATGCCTTGTTGAACAAGTCGAATGACCTTTTTACCAAGTAGAATGTCATGTTGAATCCAATGCCTTTTTGAATAAGTATAATGCGTGTTGAACAAGTATAATGCCTGTGACCAAGAATAATGCCTTCTTGAACAAGTCAATGCCTTGTTGACAAGTAGAATGCTTGTTGAGCAAGCCAAATGTATATTGAACAACAAGAATGCCTTGTTGAACAAATCGAATGCCCTTTAGAACAAGTAAAATGCCTTGTTGGCCAAGTCGAATGCCTTCTACCAAGTAATGACTTGTTGAACAAACCAAATGTCTTCTTGTACAAGTAAAATGCCTTGTTAAACAAGTATAATGCTTGTTGAAGTAATCCCTTGTTGAACAAACTGAATGCCTTGTTGAAAAGTCGAATGTAACCTTGACCAGGTATGCCTTGTTGAACAGTTGAATGCCCTTTTTAACAAGTCGAATGCCCTTTTAACAAGTCGAATGCATTATGAACAGTCGAATTCATTGTTGACCAAGTAATGTTGTTGAACAAACTAAATGCCTTGAACAAGCGAATGCCTTGTTGAACAAGTGAATGACTTGTTGACCAAGTAGAATGCCATTGCTGACAAGTAATGTCTTTGTGACTAAGAAAAATGCCTTCGTGAACAAGTCGAATGCATTGTTCAACAAGAAGAATGCCTTGTTGAACAAGTTGAATGCCCTTTTTTAACAAGTCGAATGCCTTGGGACCCGCCGCCCAACGGCGCTACCCGGACATTATCGGCCCGCTACGTGAACCACGGATTGGAAATGACCGCCCTATACGCCCAGGCACACCACCGCCGCCATCTGGCATGGCCTTGATCAACGATGATGCGTCAGATGATCAACGATGAAGCCGCAGTCACCGACCACGA
>SWDC01000152.1:10439955-10473162 GCA_004919715.1 Linderniella brevidens
GCATTGGACTTGTTCAACACGGCATTCTACTTGGTCAACAAGTCATTCGACTTGTTCAACAGGGCATTCGACATGTTCAACAAGGCATTTGCTTGCAAAGGCATTCGGTTTGTTCAACAAGACATTACTTGGTAACCAAGACATTCCACTTGTTCAACAATGCATTCGACTTCTTCAACAAGGGTTTACTTGTTGAGAAGGGCATTCGACTTGTTCAACACGGCATTCTACTTGGTCACAAGGCATTCGACTTGTTAACACGGCATTCTCCTTGGTCAACAAGGAATTCGACTTGTTCAACAAGGTATTCTACTTGGTAAACAAGGCATTACTTTGTCAACAAAGCATTCGACTTGTTCAACAAGGCATTCGACTTGTTCAACAAGCATTTAACTTATGCAAAAGGGCATTCGACTGTTCGACACAGCATTCTATTGCTTTCAACAATGAATTCGACTTGTTCAACAGGCATGACTTGGTCAAGGTTACATTCGACTTGTTCAACAAGGCATTTGTGTTCAACAAGGGATTACTGGTCAACAAGGCATTAGACTTGTTTAACAAGGCATTTTACTTGTAAAGAAGGCATTCGGTTTGTTCAACAGGCATTACTTGGTAGAAGGCATTCGACTTGGCCAACATGGCATTTACTGTTCTAAAGGGCATTCGATTTGTTCAACAAGGCATTCTTGTTGTTCATAATACATTTGGCTTGCTCAACAAGGCATTCTACTTGGTCAACAAGGCATTTGACTTGTTCAAGAAGGCATTATTCTTGGTCACAAGGCATTATACAGTTCACAAGGCATTATCTTATTCAAAAAGGCATTGGATTCAACATGACATTCTACTTGTAAAAAGGTCATTCGACTTGTTCAACAAGCCATTTGACCTGTTTAACAAGGCATTCGCTTGTTCAACAGGCATTCGGTTTGTTCAACAAGGCATTCGACTTGTTCAACATGCATTCTACTTCTTCAAGAAGGCATTTTACTGGTTGAAAAGGAGCATTCGACTTGTTCAACACGGCATTTACTTGGTCAATAAGGCATTTGACTTGTACCAACAGGCATTGTACTTGGTCAACAAGTCATTCGACTTGTTCAACAAGGCATGCGCTTCTTCAAAGCCATTTAGTTTGTTAAACAGACATTACTTGGTCAACAAGGCATTCTACTTGGTCAACAAGTCATTCGACTTGTTCAACAAGGCATTCGCTTGTTCAAAGGCATTTAGTTTGTTCAACAAGACATTACTTGGTCAACAATGCATTCGACTTGTTCAACAATGCATTAGACTTCTTTAACAAGGCATTTTACTTTTCAAAAGGACATTCGACTTGTTCAACACAGCATTTTACTTGGTCAACAAGGCATTCGACTTGTTAAAAAGGGCATTCGACTTGTTCAACAAGGCATTCTTCTTGTTGAACAATGCATTCGACTTGTTCAACGAAGGCATCACTTGGTCAACAAGGCATTCGACTAGTTCAAAAAGGCATTTTACTTGTTCAACTAGGCATTATACTTGTTCAATAAGGCATTGGACTTATTCAACACGGCATTATACTTGGTCAACAAGTCACTCGACTTGTTCAACAGGGCATTCGACATGTTCAACAAGGCATTTGTGTTCAAATGCATTCGGTTTGTTCAACAAGACATTACTTGGTAACCAAGGCATTGCACTTGTTCACAATGCATTCGATCTTCACAAGGCGTTTTACTTGTCGAGAAGGGCATTCGACTTGTTCAACACGGCATTCGACTTGTTCAACAAGACATTCGACCTGTTTAAGAAGGCATTCGCTTGTTCAACAAGGCATTCGGTTTGTTTAACAAGGCATTACTTGGTCAAGAAGGCATTCGACTTTTTCAACAATGCATTCTACTTCTTCAAGAAGGAATTTACTGGTTCAAAACGGCATTCGACTGTTAAACACGCATTCTACTTGGTCAATAAGGCATTCGACTTGTTCAACAAGGCATTGTACTTGGTCAACAAGTCATTCGACTTGTCCAACAGGCATTCGACTTGTTAAAAAGGGCATTCAACTTGTTCAACCAAGGCATTCTTCTTGTTGAACAATGCATTCGACTTGTTCAATGAAGGCTTTTTCTTAGTCAAAGGCATCTGACTTGTTCAAAAAGGCATTTTACTTGTTCACTAGGCATTATACTGTTCAGAAGGCATTGGACTTGTTCAACACGACATTCTACTTGGTCAAAAGTCATTCGACATGTTCAACAGGGCATTCGACATGTTCAACAAGGCATTTGCTTGTTCAAAGGCATTCGGTTTGTTCAACAAGACATTACTTGGTCAACAAGGCATTCTACTTGGTCAACAAGTCATTCGACTTGTTCAACAAGGCATTCGCTTGTTCAAAAGCATTTAGTTTGTTCAACAAGACATTACTTGGTCAACAATGCATTCGACTTGTTCAACAATGCATTCGACTTCTTCAACACAAGGCATTTTACTTGTTCAAAAGGACATTCGACTTGTTCAACACGGCATTCTACTTGAGGTCAACAAGGCATTCGACTTGTCAAAAAGAGCATTCGACTTGTTCAAAAGGCATTCTTGATGGAAAATTTTCTGTGATGGAACACTGATTTGCCTTTCACAGAAAATTTTCGCTAGAGAGAGAAACTATAGAGAGAAACTAGAGAGAATTCGTAAACCAACGTGTTCGGCCGCCGGGGCTGTTTTCATCGCCTACCACTGCCGTTTTGGCCACTCCCGGATAGGCGTGACCAGCCGGGGCAGGGACCCCATCACCGGCGTTAGTCCGGCGTTTGGAGGGTTACACGTGCTTTTACTCTTTGAATTTTTGAATTTTTGAATTTTTAGGATCCTAGTCATGACATCTTCTCTTCCATGGATGGTTCAAAGCTCTCGGCATCTTCTAATTCATGCGATCCACGCTTGCAACAACCAGATCTTGATGGACAAGTTCTGCTACCTGGAGTTTGCCACGCAATTACGGCGTTTGCATCTTTAAAGGCGCGGGTTCAGGATCACGACCCGACGATGGATGCATCGGCGAGATGACGACGTTTTGCATGATCCATCTATTTCCGGCGAAGATTTGGTGTGGAACATCAAGCAGAGAATAATCCATTTGGTAAAGATCCTTGCATATCTTCGGGCAAATATGGGAATATCCCGTCCAGGTTCGACGTATCTGCACCAAGATCGGGCTATGGATTCATCTATTTCCGGCGAAGATTTGGCGCATCTGGAGCAGCAAGCAGAGAATAACCCAATTATGGTAAAGATCCTCGCATATCTTCGGGCAGATATGGGAATATCTGTCTAGGTTCGATGTATCTGCACCAAGATCGGGCACCCAAAAATAGAATGCCTTGTATGGATCATCTATCTCCGGCGAAGATTTGGCGCATCTGGAGCACAAGCAGAGAATACTCCAATTATGGTAAGATCCTTGCATACCTTCGGGCAGATATGGGAATATCTCGTCCAGGTTCGATGTATCTGCACCAAGATCGGGCACCCAAAAATAGAATGTCTTGTATGGATTCATCTATCTCCGGCGAAGATTTGGCGCATCTGGAGCAGCAAGAGAGAATAATCCAATTATGGCAAAGATCCTGCATATCTTCGGGCAGATATGGGAACATCTCGTCCAGGTTCGTTGCACCAAGATCGGGTTCCCAAAAATAGAATGCCTTGTATGGATTCCTCAACGACGGATTGGGCTGAGATTGGATCCATTCTCTACAATTCGCTTTCAGAAAATATTCCCGGATTTAGCGAAACGATTTGATGTGGCAGCGTTCGAAGATCTAATTGGGCGCGTTCATGGAGCTCCACCGGAGCAGCAACCACCACCGTCGACACATATGGCTAGCGGATCGCTATACAGGCCGGACACATGAATAATCCTATGCGCCGTGGACCCGCCGCCAACGGCGCTACCCGGACATTATCGGCCCGCTACGTGACCCACGGATTGGAAATGACCGCCCTATACGCCCAGGCACACCACCGCCGCCATCTGGCATGGCCTTGATCAACGATGATGCGTCAGATGATCCAAAGATGAAGCCGCAGTCACCGACCACGACGGCTGCGAGGAACGAGGTTAGGGCCGATGTGATGGGCCTAGGGTTTCACTGTCCCGGGTTGCTGATGGGCCCAAGGAGTCGTCGCCCAGGGTTTCGCCGTCTAGGGCTGCGGCGGAAGGAACTAGGGCTTCAACGTTTAGGATCTCGCCGTCTCGGGTTTCCAGTTATGGGCCTAGGGTTATCAATCCTAGGGTTTCGCCGTATAACTCACCGGCTGTACCTCATGGGCTGCAAACCATGGCACCATTGCCGAGCGAAGGAGGTGTCTACCTCGCCGCACGCGTAAACCCTCAGCCATCGTTTTGCTGCGGTAACTCGCGGGACGGTGCACGAAGAAGCACCTCGCAAACCAAGCCCTAAGCTATACCTTGACATATACAGCCCCAACTCTCAAGGACGGTGTCGCGGAGGCCTGCCCATCAGGAGGTCGCAAAGAGGGGTACGTGGGACAATACCCTCGTAGGGTATTTTCTGGGGAAAAAACCATATTTCCCGTTTGTTGAACGGCATTTCCGTTCAATTTGGGAGGAACTGTTGGAGGTACGCGCAACGGCCAACGGTTTTTTCAAATTCAGATTTGCAACCGCGGCAGCAGCCAATGCGGTTCTTGAAGGAGGACCGTGGCTCATGCAAGGTCAACCCATTTTCTCGAGGCTTGGCGAACGGGGATGTCTCTCGAGAAAATTCAGCACACCCATTTCCGCTATGGGTGAAATTGCGTAACGTTCCGGGCGAGTTCTGGACACAGGAGGGTTAGGCATTGTCGCTAGCGTCGTCGGGAAGCCACTCTTGCAGATTCTATGACGATTTCAGCGGAACGTATTGACTACGCTCGGGTATGCATATCAAAGAATCTCCAGGAGCCTTTTCTTGAAAGCTTCAATATTCGCATTCCACGTGAAGGTGGAGGATCTGACGGCGCGGTTATAGTTCGTGTCGAGTACGAATGGAGGCCGTGGAAGTGCTCCTTATGCGGTGCATGGACCCACGGGGCGGGAACATGTCCCTCTCGTCGAACCCAAGCCACGATCAAATACGGGACCGAGGCAATCCACGGGGCAGCGCACATCGACGATGTCGAAGAAACCCCAGAATGGCCCACACACACGGCGCGAATGGAGAAGAGTTGGTCATCCCGACAAGGGCAAGGAGGTTGTTGTTCCACCCACCAACATGGAGCAAGATCACGAGCGCGGCTGCAGGAGTACCCGAAGCCTGTAGATGGATGTTCAACAAGTAGTCAACGCGCAGCAGGAGCTATTGTACTAGCTAGCATTAACCCATTCGAGGTTCTTGCGGACTTGGACGACTTGGACACGGCGAACACACTTAAGGGTCCTGAAGCAGCCCTTCTCAACGTGTGCCCATGATCCCAATCGCCGTTTGGAATGTACGTGGTCTAAACAGGGTAGACCACAGATGGGCGGGGGGGATATTATTACTAAGTATAAGCTGTTGATTATCGGGCTGTACGAGACACGGGTCTCCGAGCAGAATGCGGCTGCCCTTTACATTTACCAGGGCTTGGAGTTGGTTCTTTGAATACGATAATGGGCCGGCATCTCGTATCTGGGTGGGCTGGGATGCCCGCCTAGTTACTGTCACAATTCTTGCGTACACCACTCAGACCATTCACTGTAAGGCGACGATCCTTGCGGAGCGTGAGGATTTCTTCATCACATTCGCATACGGTCATAATCAGAGGGTGTCCCGACGCGACCTTTGGACGGATCTCATCGACCTCACAGCTGCACGCAAACTCACCATGGCTTGTTATGGGGATTTCAACGCGATCATGGCAAACACGGACGCGGGGAGGATCGGCCACGGGGGGCTGTCCGGAGATGATTGCATGCATGACTACATCGGACCTCGCAACCCTGCCATGCACGGGGCAACTCTACAGTGGTATAACCAGCAAGGGGGCACGTCGGGTGTATGGCGACGCCTCGATAGGATGCTTGGCAACCCCTCTTGGTTCGCTAGATTTGGGGACCTTACTTATCATTGCGCAACCCCTGCTACATCGGACCACTCTCCACTCATCCTCGCGACTACAGCTAGGGCTTCTGAGAGGAATAATTCTTTTCGTTTGATATTTTTTGGCGCAGGATCCTCGTTTCTTCCTATCGTGGCGAAAACTTGGAGTCTGCAAGCAAATGGATACCCGATGTATGTAGTCGTCCAGAGACTGAAAGCGATGAAGAGGGAACTACGCAACTACGGCGAGACAAGGGTGATCTCAATCGTAACGTGCTCGAGGCGCGCAAATTTCTAGAGATTGCTCAGGACATGGCGGCAAACTATCCATTGGAGGATCAATTACTAATCTTGGAGAAGCAATGTCGGCTTGTGTATGCCAAAGCGGTCGAATTGGAGCATTCGGCACTCCTTCAGCGGGCGAAAGTGGCATGGCTCAAGGACGGTGACCAATGCACTTCTTTTTTCTTCAAGAAAGTGGCCACACGGCGGGTTGGAAATCGTATCTTCCACTTGGAGGATGAGGCGGGAAACACGTTCGAGGGTGGTGCACAAGTGCGGGCTGAATTGGTCCGATATTACTCGGAACTTCTCGGGCAATCCATGCGGACCCCAATATCCGCCTCTGACGTCGCGCCTTACTTCGGGGCAGCGCTCAGCACAACCGACGCGGAGGCAATGGTTCAGCCGGTCACTGATGTGGAAATCAACAACGCGCTGCATGCAATGGGAGATAACAAATCGCCAGGGCCAGACGGGTACTCCGCGGTTTTCTACAAGCGGCATGGCACATCATCGGGGAGGATATCTCGTTCGCCATCCGGGATTTCTTCCGGACGGGACGCCTCCTAGGGGAGCTGAATTCGACCCTTATCACCTCATTCCAAAAGGGGATAATCCACGCATGGCGAAGGATTTTCGACCGATTGCCTGCTGCAACGTTCTCTAAGATCATCTCCAAGATCATTGCTAATCGGCTACGAGACAGCTTGGGGAAACTTGTCCACCCTACACAGACGGCATTCCTGGAAGGCGTATTTCCGAAACATTCTCTTAGCCCAAGAGATTTGTCACGGATACAATAGAGCCGGGCTGCCTGAACGGGTGGCTCTTAAGGTCGACCTCGCCAAGGCATATGATAAGATTGAGTGGGATTTTATCTTTGCCACACTTCAGGCACTTCACTTTCACCCGACCTTCATTGGGTGGGTCCGGTCATGCCTCACGTCGACGCATTTTTCCATCAACATCAACGGTAGGCCGGAGGGTTTCTTCAAAGGACGGCGGGGTCTCAGACAAGGCGACCCCATAACCTTATCTCTTTGTGTTGGTGATGGAGGCTTTACATGGAATCATAGCGTCCCGCATCAACTTAGCAGCAGCTTCCGATACCATTGGCGATGCGAGGCCACATCCCTCTTCATGTTGACCTTCGCCGATGATCTTCTTCTTTTCTCGCAGGCGGACGTTCAATCAGTCAGTATCTTCCGCGACAGCCTCGAGCTTTTTGCTTCGCTTTCAGGGTACGGGCAAACTCCAGTAAAAGCGAGATGTTTATCTCGAAACCGGCAGAACGACTGAAGGGTACACTCCAGGCTATTATGGGCTTCCCTATCGGGTCTCTTCCTGTGCGGTACCTGGGGGTCCCCCTTATCACATCGCGATTGACTATCGATGATTGCGCCCCCTTATTACGTTCTATTGATCGTCGGCTTGGTTCTTGGACCAACCACTCGCTCTCATACGCCGGGAGGGTACAGCTCATTCGATCGGTCCTTATGACTATCCATGTGTATTGGGCGGGAGTCTTCTTACACCCCAAGGGAATCATCCGCAATATCGAGAAGCGTCTTCGAGCTTTCTTGTGGAAGGGATCTAGCGCGAAGGTGGCATGGACCGACGTATGCGCACCAAGGGACGAAGGGGACTTGGACTGAGATCGATTGAGGTGGAGAACAAGGCGCTGATGATGCGTCTTATTTGGAACATTCTCAGGGGAGATGAGTCTTCAATATGGGCCACATGGATACGACGGACGCGGCTGCACAAACATCCTTCTGGACCATCAGATCCACGGCTAATACCTCATGGAGCTGGAAGAAGCTCCTCAAGCTCAGACCCATCATCCGGCCACTTCTAGAGTTCCGCATTGGGAATGGAGCGAATACACGCCTCTGGACTGACCCATGGCTACTCACGATTCCGCTGGTGGAACGGTACCCGCGTGGTCCATCTGTTATGGGCCTCCCACTTGATTCACGATTGAGCGCGGTGATTGATGAGTCGGGATGGCATTGGCGAGGACAGACAACGGTGGAGTTCATGGATTTTGCTGGTCTCCTACCTCCCATTCAACACGGTAAGATGGACACGATTCGATGGCGGGGGACTCCCAATGGCGTCTTCTCTACTCACTCCGCGAGAAATTGTATACGCCAACATTCTCCGCCTGCATTCTGGACCAACCTGTTCGGAGGCCCTATCTCGATACCACGGCATGAAGTCATTCTATGGCTGGCGATTAGGGAACGCCTGGCGACGAGGGACAAGCCATGGGTGGCCGCGGCAGCAGGAAGTTCAGCTTGCCTCTTGTGTGATGATGGCCATGCTATAGAGACAACACGGCATCTTTTCTTTGAGTGTTCATTTTCCAGACATTGCCTACAGTCTTTGCAGGGAAAGTTACGTTTTGGATGGCCTTACACGGACTGGATCGAAGGGGTTCACTGGGCTGCTCAAAGGTGGCGGGGCAAGCACCTCGCATGGATGGGGCCCCGACATGCGCTTGCATCGCTTGTCTATCACCTATGGGCCGAGCGCAACCTACGATAGCGGGAAGGAAGACGAAGACCTCCTACTCATATCGTTGCGGACGTCGAGACTACACTCTGTATACGGCTCTCTACCCTTGGAGGGAAGTATCAGCTACAGTCATGTGCGCTTCGACGTGTTTGGCGCATTGCGTGGCCGAGCACGTAGTCACTTGCTTACAGTCTGCTTGCTTGCTTTTGATGTTTGCTTGCTCGATTGGATTGCTTGCGTTGATTATAGGTAGCATGTTACCGAGCGGTGCAGCTTATTGCTGCTGAACATTGTATCTTTCCACAATTTATTTTAATGACCTTTTCCCAAAAAAAAAATGCAAAGTTGACCAAGTCATGCCCGTTTGACCAAGTATAATGTCTTGTTGAACAAGTCGAATGCCTTGTTAACCATGTATTGCCTTGTTGAACAAGTCGAATGCCAAATTGATCAAGTCATGCCTTTGTTGACCAAGTAGAATGCCTTGTTTACCAAGTAGAATGGCTTGTTGAACAAGTCGAATGCCTTGTAGAACAAGTCGAATGCCTTGTTGACCAAGTGGAATGATTTGTTAAACACGTCAATTGCCTTGTTTTTTTTTTTTTTTTTGGGAAAAGGTCATTAAAATAAAATGTGGAAAGATACAATGTTCAGCAGCAATAAGCTGCACCGCTCGGTAACATGCTACCTATAAACAACGCAAGTAATTCAATCGAGCAAGCAAACATCAAAAGCAAGCAAGCAGACTGTAAGCAAGTTGAATGCCCTTTTGAACAAGTCTAATTCCTTGTTGAACAAGTCCAATGCCTTGTTAACAAAGTCGGATGCCTTGTTGAACAAGTCGAATGCCTTGTTGAACGAGTCGAATGCCTTGTTGAACAAGTCGACTGCCTTGTAAACGAAGTGTTGCCTTGTTAACCAAGTAGAATGCCTTGTTCACCAAGTCGAATGCCCTTTTGAACAAGTCTAATTCCTTGTTGAACAAGTAGAAAACCTTGTAATGCCTTGTTGAACAAGTGGAATGCCTTGTTGACCAAGTAATGGCTTGTTGAACAAGTTGAATGCCATGTTGAACAAGTCGGATGCCTTGTTGACCATGTTATCCCTTGTTCAACAAGTCGAATGCCAAGTTGACCAAGTCATGCCTTGTTGACCAAGTATAATGTCTTGTTGAATAAGTCGAATGCCTTGTTAACCATGTATTGCCTTGTTGAACAAGTCCAATGCAAAATTGACCAAGTCATGCCTTGTTGACCAAGTAGAATGCTTTGTTGACCAAGTAGAATGCCTTGTTGACCAAGTAGAATGTCTTGTTGAACAAGTCGAATGCCTTGTTGAACGAGTCGAATGCCTTGTTGACCAAGTAGAATGCCTTATTGAACAAGTTGAATGCCTTTTTGACCAAGTAGAATGATTTGTTAAATAAGTCAACTCCCTTGTTTAACAAGAAGAATGATGGTATGCCTTGTTGACCAAGTCGAATGCCCTTTTGAACAAGTAGAACGCCTTGTACAACAAGTCGAATGCCTTGTTGACAAGTCGGATGCCTTGCTGAACAAGTCGAATGCCTTGTTGAACAAGTCGAATGCCTTGTTGACAAAGTCGTATGCGTTGTTGAACAAGTCGACTTCCTTGTTGAACAAATCGAATGCTTTATTGACGAAGTCTTGCCTTGTTGACCAAGTAGAATGCCTTGTTCACCAAGTCGAATTACATTTTGAACAAGTCGAATTCCTTGTTGAACAAGTCGAATGCCTTGTAATGCGTTGTTGAACAAGTCGAATGTTATGTTGACTAAGTAATGCCTTGTTGAACGAGTTGAATGCCTTGTTGAATGACTTGAATACCTTGTTGAGCAAGTTATGCCTTGTTGAACAAGTTGTTTGCTTTGTTCAACAAGTCGAATGCCATGTTGATCAAGTCATGCCTTGTTAACCAAGTAGAATGTCTTGTTGAACAAGTTGAATGCCTTGTTGACCATGTAATGCCTTGTTGAACAAGTTGAATGCCTTTTTGAACAAGTCGAATGCCAAGTTGACCAAGTCATGCCTTGTTGACAAAGTAGAATGTCTTGTTGAACAAGTTGAATGCCTTGTTGACCAAGTAGAATGATATGTTTAACAAGTCAATTGGTTTGTTGAACAAGAAGGTATGCCTTAGTCGAACGCCTTTTTGAACAAGTAGAATGCCTTGTTGAACAAGTCGAATTCCTTGTTGACAAAGTCGTATGCGTTGTTGAACAAGTCGACTGCCTTGTTGAACAAATCGAATGCTTTATTGACGAAGTCTTGCCTTGTTGACCAAGTAGAATGCCTTGTTCACCAAGTCGAACACCCTTTTGAACAAGTCGAAGTCCTTGTTGAACAAGTCGAATGCCAAGTTTACCAAGTCATGCCTTGTTGACCAAGTAGAATGTCTTGTTGAACAAGTCGAATGGCCTTGTTTACCATGTTATGCCTTGTTGAACTAGTCAAATGCCAAATTGACCAAGTCAAGCCTTGTTGACCAAGTAGAATGTCTTAATGAAAAAGTAGAATGCCTTGTTGAACAAGTCGAATGCCTTGTTGACCAAGTAGAATGCCTTCTTCACCAAGTCGAATGCCCTTTTGAACAAGTCGAATTCCTTGTTGAACAAGTCGAATGCCTAGTTCAACAAGTCGAATACCAAGTTGACCAAGTCATGCTTTGTTGACCAAGTAGAATGACTTGTGGAACAAGTCGTATGTCTTGTTTACAAAGTCGGATGCCTTGTTGAACAAGTCGACTGCCTTGTTGAACAAGTCGAATGCCTCGTTGACCAAGTAGAATTCCTTGTTCACCAAGTCAAATGCCCTTTTGAACGAGTCGAATTCCTTGTTGAACAAGTTGATTCCCTTGTTGAACAAGTCAAATGCCAAGTGGACCAAGTCATGCCTTGTCGACCAAGTAGAATGTCTTATTTACCATGTAATGCCTAGTTGAACAAGTCGAATGACAAATTGACCGAGTCATGCCTTTTGGACCAAGTAGAATGTCTTGTTGACCAAGTAATGTCTTATTAAACAAGTAGAATGCCTTGTTGAACAAGTCAAATACCTTGTTGACCAAGTAGAATGCCTTGTTGACCAAGTGGAATGCTTTGTTAAACACATCAAATGCCTTGTTGAACAAGATGAATGCATGGTATGCCTTGTTGACCAAGTCAAATGCCCTTTTGAACAAGTAGAATGCCTTGTCGAACAAGTAGAATGGCGTTGTCGAACAAGTCCAATGCCTTGTTAACAAAGTCGGATGCCTTGTTGAACGAGTCGAATGCCTTGTTGAACGAGTCGAATGCCTTGTTGAATAAGTCAATGGCCTTGTTGACGAAGTCTTGCCTTGTTAACCAAGTGGAATGCCTTGTTCGCCAAGTCGAATGCCCTTTTGAACAAGTCGAATTCCTTGTTGACCAAGTAGAATGCCTTGTAATGCCTTGTTGAACAAGTCGAAAGCCTTGTTGACCAAGTAATGGCTTATTGAACAAGTTGGATGCCTTGTTGAACAAGTCGGATGCCTTGTTGACCAAGTTATCCCTTCTTCAACATGTCAAATGCAAAGTTGACCAAGTCATGCCCGTTTGACAAAGTATAAAGTCTTGTTGAACAAGTCGAATGCCTTGTTAACCATGTATTGCCTTGTTGAACAAGTCGAATGCCAAATGGACCAAGTCTCATGCCCTGTTGACCAAGTAGAATGCCTTGTTGACCAAGTAGAATGTCTTGTTGAACAAGTCGAATGCCTTGTTGAACAAGTCGAACGCCTTGACCAAGTGGAATGATTTGATAAAATGTCAATTGCCTTGTTAAACCAAAAGAATGAATGGTATGCCTTGTTTACCAAGTCGAATGCTCTTTTGAACATGTAGAATGCCTTGTCGAACAAGTCCAATGCCTTGTTACCAAAGTCGGATGCCTTGTTGAACAAGTCGAATGCCTTGTTGAACGAGTCGAATGCCTTGTTGAACAAGTCGACTGCCTTGTTGACGAAGTCTTTCCTTGTTAACCAAGTAGAATGCCTTGTTCACCAAGTCGAATGCCCTTTTGAACAATTCAAATTCTTTGTTGAACAAGTCGAATGCCTTGTAATGCCTTCTTGAACTAGTGGAATGCCTTGTTGAACAAGTCAAAAGCCTTGTTGACCAAGTAATGACTTGTTGAACAAGTTGAAGGCCATGTTGAACAAGTCGAATGCCTTGTTAACGAAGTTATCCCTTGTTCAACAAGTCGAATGCCAAGTTAACCAAGTCATGCCTTGTTGACCAAGTATAATGTCTTGTTGAACAAGTCGAATGCTTTGTTAACCATGTATTGCCTTGTTGAACAAGTCGAATGCCAAATTGACCAAGTCATGCCTTGTTGACCAAGTAGAATGCTTTGTTGACCAAGTAGAATGCCTTGTTGACTAAGTAGAATGTCTTGTGGAACAAGTCGAATGCCTTGTTGGCCAAGTAGAATGCCTTGTTGACCAAGTGGAATTATTTGTTAAACACGTCAATTGCCTTGTTGAACCAGAAGAATGAATGGTATGCCTTGTTGACCAAGTCGAATGCCCTTTTGAACAAGTAGAATGCATTGTCGAACAAGTCCAATGCCTTGTGAACAAAGTCGGATGCTTTGTTGAACAAGTCGAATGCCTTGTTGAACGAGTCGCATGCCTTGTTGAACGAGTCGAATGCCTTGTTGAACAAGTCAATGGCCTTGTTGACGAAGTCTTGCCTTCTTAACCAAGTAGAATGCCTTGTTCACCAAGTCGAATGCCCTTTTTAACAATTCGAATTCCTTGTTGACCAAGTAGAATGCCTTGTAATGCCTTGTTGAACAAGTTGAATGCTTTGTTGAACAAGTCGAATGCCAAATTGACCAAGTAGAATGCCTTGTTGACCAAGTAGAATGTCTTGTTGAACAAGTCGAATGCCTTGTTGAACAAGTCGAATGCCTTGTTGACCAAGTGGAATGATTTGTTAAACACGTCAATTGCCTTGTTGAACCAGAAGAATGAATGGTATGCCTTGTTGACCAAGTCGAATGCCCTTTTGAACAAGTAGAATGCCTTGTCGAACAAGTCCAATGCCTTGTTAACAAAGTCGGATGCCTTGTTGAACAAGTCGAATGCGTTGTTGAACAAGTCGACTGCCTTGTTGACGAAGTCTTGCCTTGTTAACCAAGTAGAATGTCTTGTTCACCAAGTCGAATGCCCTTTTGAACAAGTCGAATTCCTTGTTGAACAAGTCGAATGCCTTGTTGAACAAGTGGAATGCCTTGTTGAACAAGTCAATAGCCTTGTTGACCAAGTAATGGCTTGTTGAACAAGTTGAATGCCATGTTGAACAAGTCGGATGCCTTGTTGACCAAGTTATCCCTTGTTCAACAAGTCGAATGCCAAGTTGACCAAGTCATGCCTTGTTAACCAAGTATAATGTCTTGTTGAACAAGTCAAATGCCTTGTTAACCATGCGGACACTGAATCCATCCAGACTTTCCGAGCGTGGTTGGATGAATTTGCGATACTTTCGGGGTTAAGGGCTAACCCTGGAAAGAGCGAGATGTTAATAAGGGGGTGCAACACGAGGACTTCCCAGGGGGTCACCCATCCTAGTACTACTGTCGCCCAAGCACGCTTAACTTCGGAGTTCTGATGGGATCCATTGCACTAGTGCTGGTATGATCGCACCCATCGCACCTACTCCTTCAGCGGGCGAAAGTGGCATGGCTCAAGGACGGTGACCAATGCACTTCTTTTTTCTTCAAGAAAGTGGCCACACGGCGGGTTGGAAATCGTATCTTCCACTTGGAGGATGAGGCGGGAAACACGTTCGAGGGTGGTGCACAAGTGCGGGCTGAATTGGTCCGATATTACTCGGAACTTCTCGGGCAATCCATGCGGACAACCCCAATATCCGCCTCTGACGTCGCGCCTTACTTCTGGGCAGCGCTCAGCACAACCGACGCGGAGGCAATGGTTCAGCCGGTCACTGATGTGGAAATCAACAACGCGCTGCATGCAATGGGAGATAACAAATCGCCAGGGCCCGACGGGTACTCCGCGTTTTTCTACAAGCGGGCATGGCACATCATCGGGGAGGATATCTCGTTCGCCATCCGGGATTTCTTCCGGACGGGACGCCTCCTAGGGGAGCTGAATTCGACCCTTATCACCCTCATTCCAAAAGGGGATAATCCACGCATGGCGAAGGATTTTCGACCGATTGCCTGCTGCAACGTTCTCTATAAGATCATCTCCAAGATCATTGCTAATCGGCTACGAGACAGCTTGGGGAAACTTGTCCACCCTACACAGACGGCATTCATCCCTGGAAGGCGTATTTCCGACAACATTCTCTTAGCCCAAGAGATTTGTCACGGATACAATAGAGCCGGGCTGCCTGAACGGGTGGCTCTTAAGGTCGACCTCGCCAAGGCATATGATAAGATTGAGTGGGATTTATCTTTGCCACACTTCAGGCACTTCACTTTCACCCGACCTTCATTGGGTGGGTCCGGTCATGCCTCACGTCGACGCATTTTTCCATCAACATCAACGGTAGGCCGGAGGGTTTCTTCAAAGGACGGCGGGGTCTCAGACAAGGCGACCCCATATCACCTTATCTCTTTGTGTTGGTGATGGAGGCTTTACATGGAATCATAGCGTCCCGCATCAACCTGAGCAGCAGCTTCCGATACCATTGGCGATGCGAGGCCACATCCCTATTCATGTTGACCTTCGCCGATGATCTTCTTCTTTTCTCGCAGGCGGACGTTCAATCAGTCAGTATCTTCCGCGACAGCCTCGAGCTTTTTGGATACGCCAACATTCTCCGCCTGCATTCTGGACCAACCTGTTCGGAGGCCCTATCTCGATACCACGGCATGAAGTCATTCTATGGCTGGCGATTAGGGAACGCCTGGCGACGAGGGACAAGCCATGGGTGGCCGGGCAGCAGGAAGTTCAGCTTGCCTCTTGTGTGATGATGGCCATGCTATAGAGACAACACGACATCTTTTCTTTGAGTGTTCATTTTCCAGACATTGCCTACAGTCTTTGCAGGGAAAGTTACGTTTTGGATGGCCTTACACGGACTGGATCGAAGGGATTCACTGGGCTGCTCAAAGGTGGCGGGCAAGCACCTCGCATGGATGGGGCCCCGACATGCGCTTGCATCGCTTGTCTATCACCTATGGGCCGAGCGCAACCGACGATGGCGGGAAGGAAGACGAAGACCTCCTACTCATATCGTTGCGGACGTCGAGACTACACTCTGTATACGGCTCTCTACCCTTGGAGGGAAGTATCAGCTACAGTCTTGTGCGCTTCGACGTGTTTGGCGCATTGCGTGGCCGAGTACGTAGTCACTTGCTTACAGTCTGCTTGCTTGCTTTTGATGTTTGCTTGCTCGATTGGATTGCTTGCGTTGTTTATAGGTAGCATGTTACCGAGCGGTGCAGCTTATTGCTGGTGAACATTGTATCTTTCAACATTTTATTTTAGTGACCTTTTCCCAAAAAAAAAAAAAAAAAAAAAAAAAAAAAAAAAAATCGAGATGTTTCTTTCCAAACGGGGAAGCGGCTGCCAACCCTTATTATCAATTATGGGTTTTCCTTTAGGCAATTTACCAGTGAGGTATTTGGGTGTCCCGTTACTTACATCACGACTGACTATTCAGGACTGTAATCCACTTCTACAGCGCATTGACCAACGCTTAGGCTCTTGGCTCAATCGCTCTCTTTCATATGCTGGGAGGGTACAGTTGATCCGTTCAGTCCTTGCTGCGCTGCATGGGTATTGGTCCGGGGTGTTCATCCTGCCCAAAGGCGTTATTAGAGTGATTGAGCAACGATTCAGATCGTTCCTCTGGGCGGGTTCTGCTGCCAAGGTTGCTTGGGATGATGTATGTTTCCCGGTGGATGAGGGTGGTTTGGGCATTCGCTCGCTTGTGGACGATAACAAGGCCCTTCTTCTTAAGCACCTATGGAGTATCTCCTTACCTGTTCGTTCTGGTCATGGAGGTGCTCCATGGGATTCTTTTATCCCGCATCCAGTCCTCTCCCGGATTCCGCTACCATTGGAGATGTGATACGAGTAAGCTTGCCATGCTGTTTTTGCGGACGATCTGCTGCTTTTCTGTCACGCTGATGCCTGCTCTGTTCGGACCCTCCGAGATGCTCTCGATACCTTCGGCTCTTTGTCGGATCTCCTCCCTAACCCGGCTAAGAGTGAGATGTTTCTTTCCAAGAGGGCTGAGCCTCTTTCGGGACAGCTTCTGAGTATCATGGGCTTCTCCCGAGGCCAGCTTCCTGTCCGCTATCTTGGAGTTCCTTTGATTCACTCCCGGCTCAGACTGGAGGACTGCACCCCACTGCTTCAATCTGTGGAGAGACGGCTCGGTTCCTGGTTGAACCGGTCCCTCTCGTATGCCGGTCGGCTGCAGCTCATTAAATCTGTCCTCTCTGCCATGCAGGCTTTTTGGGCTGGGGTCTTCCTCCTCCCGAAAGGGGTGATCAAGGCCTTGGCGTCTCGCTTTCGGAGATTTCTGTGGGATGGATCTCCGGCTAAGGTGGCTTGGGATGACGTCTGCAAGCCGGTGGAGGAAGGAGGCCTAGGCGTTCGATCTCTCTTGATCGACAATCGGGCTCTCCTCTTCCATCACCTCTGGAGCATTGTCACTCGTGATCCTGACTCGATTTAGGTTCAGTGGCTTTACGCCACTAAACTCAGGGATCGCTCTTTCTGGGATATCCAGCCCACCTCCTCGGACGCTTGGAGCTGGCGTAAGCTGCTCCACCTCAGAGGTACTTTCCGTTCCCTTTTATCCTTTCGTGTTGGAAATGGGAACTCTCTTTGGCTCTGGAAGGACCCTTGGTTGTCTGGTTCCCCTCTCATCGAAAGATTCCCGAGGGGGCCTTTGGTTATGGGTCTCCCTTGGATTCCCGGCTCTCTGCTGTTGTGACGAATGCTGGATGGACCTGGCCTGCCCAGCAGTCGGTGGAGTTTCTTCTGCTTCAGCCCCTTCTTCCATCTGTGGACCCTCTGCTGCTGACTCCATTTGTTGGAAGGTGGCTCCGGATGGGAAGTTCTCTGTTCGGAGTGCTCGTGAGGCTATCCGGACCCACTCTCCAAGGATTGCCTGGGCTTCTCTGTCTGGGGGCCCTTTTCGGGTCCCTAGACATGAATTTCTTCTGTGGCTTGCTATTCGTGAAAGGTTGGCGACTAGGGACTGTGCTTGGGTGATGGCTCGTTCGGGTTCTGATGCTTGCTCTCTTTGTGAGTCTCAGTGCACGGAGACGGTCCGTCACCTCTTCTTCGAGTGTTCTTTCTCCAGGAGATGCATTCTCTTGCTGAGAATGAAGACCCACTGGAGGTGGCCGCATCGAGATTGGATCCACGAGATCGAGTGGGCCGCTGCTCGTTGGAGAAGTCATCATCTTCATCATGAGATCTCCCGGCATATTCTCGCCTCTCTGGTCTACCATATCTGGCAAGAGAGGAATAGGCGTTGGCAGGAACAGACTTGTTGCTCTCCGGAGCGAATTGTGAGTTTGGTCTTAGGGATCGCGTGCTTAAGGCTGAGGCAGGCTCCCACCCGCTTCACTCTGCAGGCTGCCTCGCTCAAGCGCGTCTGGCACATTGCTTGGTAGTTTGCTTGGGGTTGTTTTGTTTTTGTTTTGTGTTTTGTGTTTTTGTTTGCATGGCTTTTGCTTGGTTTTGTCGGCTTCTTTGTCGATTGTGTTTTTGTTTGCTTCCGGTAGCTTGTTACCGGTTCTCTGCGGCATGGGTCTTTCCCTTGGGCGCTTTTCTGTTTACATTCGTTTTTTTCGGGAAATTTTACCAAAAAAAAAAAGAGTATTCTGAGCAAGGATCCCAATTCTATTTGGGTATCGTGGCTTCTCCAGACGCGACTGCAAAATTGCTCGTTGTGGACTATATCGGAAACCGCCCAATCGGCGTGGAGTTGGAGAAAACTCTTACAACTTCGCCCTATGCTTCGATCGAAGGTTAGTATCCGTATTGGTAATGGCGAAACTATTTGGTTGTGGCAGGACCCATGGATCGATGATAGGCCGCTTCTGGAAGGATTTCCACGGGGACCGATGATTATGGGCCTTTCTGATGATTCACGTTTGAGTCGAGTCATTGCTAGTGACGGTTGGAGGTGGCCAACGACTTCCTCGATGGAATTTCTGATGATTGAACCCATGCTCCCGGACGTTCACCCATTGGAAGCTGACTCTTACCGATGGCTACCCGTCTCCCACAAGACTTTTCACCACTGCTTCTGCTCGGGATGCGTTCCGGCAAAAATGCTCGCCGGTTCATTGGGCAACCCTATTTGGGGGGGTGCTTAGGGTTCCAAGCTATGAATTCATCTTATGGCTTGCTATTCGTGAACGCCTAGCTACCAGAGATAAGCCTTGGGTTGCGCTCAAGGCCGCGTCGAGTGCTTGCTTATTGTGTGACGCGGATGAGATGGAGACGATCAATCACCTTTTCTTTGATTGCCCATACACATCTCGATGCTTACGACTTCTTCGGCGGCAGATTGGGTTTCTCTGGCCTTACCGCGATTGGCAGCAGGGGATTAGGTGGGCTGGCCTGCGGTGGAAAGGTATGCACCTCCAGCATCTAGCATATCGACATGTTCTGGCTTCGACGATTCACCACATCTGGACTGAGCGAAACCACCGTCGGACTGATGGCAGACAGCAGCATCCCCAGCAGCTCGTTGAGGATATTGTGAGGGTATTGCTTATGCACCTATCATTACTACCGTGTCGATATGAGCTACAGTATTGTGCCCTGCGTCGCCTGTGGCACATTGCTTGGTAGATGTATGAACGTTATTTATGGTAGTTTGTTTGGTGGATAGAGATTATATCCATCTTGTACACAGTGGCATGTCACTGGTCTTTGCGACATGAATCATATCATGTGCGGTTTACTGTCCTTTATTTCATTTATTTAGTGAACGTTCCCCAACAAAAAAAACCATATATTGCCTTGTTGAACAAGTCGAATGCCGAATTGACCAAGTCATGCCTTGTTGACCAAGTAGAATGCCTTATTGACCAAGTTGAATGTCTTGTTGAACATGTCAAATGCCTTGTTGAACAAGTCGAATGCCTTGTTGATCAAGTGGAATGATTTGTTAAACACGTCAATTTCCTTGTTGAACCAGAAAAAAGAATGGTATGCCTTGTTGACCAGGTCGAATGCCCTTTTGAACAAGTAAAATGCCTTGTCAAACAAGTCCAATGCTTTGGTAACAAAGTCGGATGCCTTGTTAAACAAGTCGAATGCCTTGTTGAACGAGTCGAATGCCTTGTTGAACAAGTCGACTGCCTTGTTGATGAAGTCTTGCCTTGTTAACGAAGTAGAATGCCTTGTTCACCAAGTCGAATGCCCTTTTGAACAAGTCGAATTCCTTGTTGAACAAGTCGAATGCCTTGTAATGCCTTGTTGAACACGTGGAATGCCTGTTGAACAAGTCAAAAGCCTTGTTGACCAAGTAATTGCTTGTTGAACAAGTTGAATGCCATGTTGAAAAAGTCGGATGCCTTGTTGACCAAGTTATCCCTTGTTCAACAAGTCGAATGCCAAGTTGACCAAGTCATGCCTTGTTGACCAAGTCATGCCTTGTTGACCAAGTATAATGTCTTGTTGAACAAGTCGGATGCCTTGTTTACCTTGTATTGCCTTGTTGAACAAGTCGAATGCCAAATTGACAAAGTCATGCCTTGTTGACCAAGTAGAATGCTTTGTTGACCAAGTAGAATGCCTTGTTGACCGAGTAGAATGCCTTGTTGAACAAGTCGAATGCCTTGTTGAACGAGTCGAATGCCTTGTTTACCAAGTAGAATGCCTTATTAAACAAGTTGAATGCCTTGTTGACCAAGTAGAATGATTTGTTAAATAAGTCAACTCCCTTGTTTAACAAGAAGAATGCATGGTATGCCTTGTTGACCAAGTCGAATGCCCTTTTGAACAAGTAGAAGGCCTTGTACAACAAGTCGAATGCCTTGTTGAACAACTCGACTGCGTTGTTGAGGAAGTCTTGCCTTGTTGACCAAGTAGAATGTCTTGTTCACCAAGTCGAATTACCTTTTGAACAAGTCGAATTCTTTGTTAAACAAGTCGAATGCCTTGTTGAACGAGTCGAATGCCTTGTTGAACAAGTCAATGGCCTTGTTGACGAAGTCTTGCCTTATTAACCATGTAGAATGCCTGGTTCACCAAGTCGAATGCCCTTTTGAACAAGTCAAAATCCTTGTTGACCAAGTAGAATGCCTTGTAATGCCTTGTTGAACAAGTGAAATGCCTTGTTGAAAAGTCGGAAGCCTTGTTGACCAAGTAATGGCTAGTTGAACAAGTTGAATGCCTTGTTGAACTAGTCGGATGCCTTGTTGACCAAGTTATCCCTTCTTCAACAAGTCAAATGCAAAGTTGACCAAGTCATGCCCGTTTGACCAAGTATAATGTCTTGTTGAACAAGTCGAATGCCTTGTTAACCATGTATTGCCTTGTTGAACAAGTCGAATGCCAAATTGACCAAGTAGAATGCCTTGTTGACCAAGTAAAATGTCTTGTTAAACAAGTCGAATGCCTTGTTGACCAAGTGGAATGATTTGTTAAACACGTCAATTGCCTTGTTGAACCAGAAGAATGAATGGTATGCCTTGTTGACCAAGTCGAATGCCCTTTTGAACAAGTAGAATGCCTTGTCGAACAAGTCCAATGCCTTGTTAACAAAGTCGGATGCCTTGTTGAACAAGTCGAATGCCTTGTTGAACGAGTCGAATGCCTTGTTGAACAAGTCGACTGCCTTGTTGAACGAGTCGAATGCCTTGTTGAACAAGTCGACTGCCTTGTTGATGAAGTCTTGCCTTGTTAACCAAGTAGAATGCATTGTTCACCAAGTCGAATGCTCTTTTGAACAAGTCGAATTCCTTGTTGAACAAGTCGAATGTCTTGTAATGCCTTGTTGAACAAGTCAAAAGCCTTGTTGACCAAGTAATTGCTTGTTGAACACTTGGGAGACAAGAGAGAGAAAATTTTCGCTAGAGAGAGAAATTAGAGAGAGAAACTAGAGAGAATTCGTAAACCCAACGTGTTCGGCTGCCGGGGCTGTTTTCATCGCCTAACACCGCCGTTTTTGGCCACTCCCGGATAGGGCGTGACCAGCCGGTGGCAGGGACCTCCATCACCGGCGTTAGTCCGGCGTTTGGAGGGTTACACCACGTGATTTTACTCTTTGAATTTTTGAATTTTTTAGGATCCTAGTTATGACATGTTCTTCTTCCATGGATGGTTCAAAGCTCTCGGCATCTTCTAATTCATGCGATCCACGCTTGCAACAACCAGATCTTGATGGACTACGTTCTGCATACCCGGAGTTTGCCACGCAATTATCGGCGTTTGCATCTTTGAAGGCGCGGGTTCAGGATCACGACCCGACGATGGATGCATCGGCGGAGATGACGACGTTTTTGCATGATCCATCTATTTCCGGCGAAGATTTGGTGCATCTGGAACATCAAGCAGAGAATAATCCAATTTTGGTAAAGATCCTTGCATATCTTCGGGCAAATATGGGAATATCCCGTCCAGGTTCGACGTATCTGCACCAAGATCGGGCTATGGATTTATCTATTTCCGGCGAAGATTTGGCGCATCTGGAGCAGCAAGCAGAGAATAACCCAATTATGGTAAAGATCATCGCATATCTTCGGGCAGATATGGGAATATCTCGTCTAGGTTCGATGTATATGCACCAAGATCGGGCACCCAAAAATAGAATGCCTTGTATGGATTCATCTATCTCCGGCGAAGATTTGGCGCATCTGGAGCAACAAGCAGAGAATAATCCAATTATGGTAAAGATCCTTGCATACCTTCGGGCAGATATGGGAATATCTCGTCCAGGTTCGATGTATCTGCACCAAGATCGGGCACCCAAAAATAGAATGCCTTGTATGGATTCATCTATCTCCGGCGAAGATTTGGCGCATCTGGAGTAGCAAGCAGAGAATAATCCAATTATGGCAAAGGGAACGCCTGGCGACGAGGGACAAGCCATGGGTGGCCGCGGCAGTAGGAAGTTCAGCTTGCCTCTTGTGTGATGATGGCCATGCTATAGAGACAACACGGCATCTTTTCTTTGAGTGTTCATTTTCCAGACATTGCCTACAGTCTTTGCAGGGAAAGTTACGTTTTGGATGGCCTTACACGGACTGGATCGAAGGGGTTCACTGGGCTGCTCAAAGGTGGCGGGGCAAGCACCTCGCATGGATGGGGCCCCGACATGCGCTTGCATCGCTTGTCTATCACCTATGGGCCGAGCGCAACCTACGATGGCGGGAAGGAAGACGAAGACCTCCTACACATATCGTTGCGGACGTCGAGACTACACTCTGTATACGGCTCTCTACCCTTGGAGGGAAGTATCAGCTACAGTCCTGTGCGCTTCGACGTGTTTGGCGCATTGCGTGGCCGAACATGTAGTCACTTGCTTACAGTCTGCTTGCTTGCTTTTGATGTTTGCTTGCTCGATTGGATTGCTTGCGTTGATTATAGGTAGCATGTTACCGAGCGGTGCAGCTTATTGCTGCTGAACATTGTATCTTTCCACATTTTATTTTAATGACCTTTTCCCAAAAAAAAAAAAAAAAAAAAAACAAGTCAATTCCCTTGTTTAACAAGAAGAATGCATGTTATGCGTTGTTGACCAAGTCGAATGCTCTTTTGAACAACTAGAATGCCTTGACAACGAGTCGAATGCCTTGTTCACAAAGTCGGATGCCTTGTCGAACAAGTGAAATACCTTTTTGAACAAGTCGAATGCCTTGTTGACCAAGTAGAATGCCTTGTTCACCAAGTCGAATGCCCTTTTGAACAAGTCGAATTCCTTGTTGAACAAGTTGATTGCCTTGTTCAACAAGTCAAATGCCAAGTTGACCAAGTCATGCCTTGTTGACCAAGTCGAATGTCTTGTTTACCATGTAATGCCTTGTTGAACAAAGTGGAATGCCTTGTTGAACAAGTCGAAAGCCTTGTTGACCAAGTAATGGCTTGTTGAACAAGTTGAATGGCATGTTAAACAAGTCGGATGCCTTGGTAACCAAGTTATCCCTTGATCAACAAGTCGAATGCCAAGTTGACCAAGTCATGCCTTGTTCACCAAGTATAATGTCTTGTTGAACAAGTCGAATGCCTTGTTAACCTTGTATTGCCTTGTTGAACAAGTCGAATGCCAAATTGACCACGTCATGCCTTGTTGACCAAGTAGAATGCCTTGTTGACCAATTAGAATGACCATTTGACCAAGTAGAATGCCTTGTTGGACCAAGTAGAATGCCTTGTTGACCAAGTAGAATGTCTTGTTTACCATGTAATGCCTTGTTGCACAAGTAGAATGCCTTGTCGAACAAGTCAAATACCTTGTTGACCAAGTAGAATGCTAGGTTGACCAAGTAATGTCTTGTTGAACAAGTAGAATGCCTTGTCGAACAAGTCAAATACCTTGTTGACCAAGTGGAATGATTTGTTAAACACGTCAATTGCCTTTTTGAACAAGAAGTGCATGGTATGCCTTCTCGACCTAGTCGAATGCCCTTTTGAACAAGTAGAATGCCTTGTCGAACAAGTCCAATGCCTTGTTAACAAAGTCGGATGTCTTGTTAACAAAGTCGGATGCCTTGTTGAACAAGTCGAATGCCTTATTGAACGAGTCGAATGCCTTGTGAACAAGTCGACTGCCTTGTTGACGAAGTCTAGCCTTGTTAACCAAGTAGAATGCCTTGTTCACCAAGTCGAATGCCCTTTTGAACAAGTCGAATTCCTTGTTGAACAAGTCTAATGCCTTGTAATGCATTGTTGAACAAGTGGAATGCCTTGTTGAACAAGTCGAAAGCCTTGTTGACCAAGTAGAATGCCTTGTTGAACAAGTTAAATGTCGTGTTGAACAAGTCGGATGCCTTGTTAACCAAGTTATCCCTTGTTCAACAAGTCGAATGCCAAGTTGACCAAGTCATGCCTTGTTAACCAAGTATAATGTTTTGTTGAACAAGTCGAATGCTAGAGAGAGAAACTAGAGAGAGAAACTAGAGAGAATTCGTAAACCCAACGTGTTCGGCCGCTGGGGCTGTTTTCATCGCCTACCACCGCCGTTTTTGGCCACTCCCGGATAGGGCGTGACCAGCCGGTGGCAGGGACCTCCATCACCGGCGTTAGTCCGGCGTTTGGAGGGTTACACCACGTGCTTTTACTCTTTGAATTTTTGAATTTTTTAGGATCCTAGTTATGGCATCTTCTTCTTCCATGGATGGTTCAAAGCTCTCGGCATCTTCTAATTCATGCGATCCACGCTTGCCACGCAATCTTTGAAGGCGCGGGTTCAGGATCACGACCCGACGTTGGATGCATCGGCGGAGATGACGACGTTTTTGCATGATCCATCTATTTCCGGCGAAGATTTGGCGTATCTGGAACATCAAGCAGAGAAAAATCCAATTTTGGTAAAGATCCTTGCATATCTTCGGGCAAATATGGGAATATCCCGTCCAGGTTCGACGTATCTGCACCAAGATCGGGCACCCAAAAATAGAATGCCTTGTATGGATTCATCTATCTCCGGCAAAGATTTGGCGCATCTGGAGCAGCAAGCAGAGAATAATCCAATTATGGCAAAGATCCTTGCATATCTTCGGGCAGATATGGGAACATCTCGTCCAGGTTCGTTGCACCAAGATCGGGTTCCCAAAAATAGAATGCCTTGTATGGATTCCTCAACGACGGATTGGGCTGAGATTGGATCCATTCTCTACAATTCGCTTTCAGAAAATATTCCCGATTTAGCGAACGATTTGATGTGGCAGCGTTCGAAAATCTAATTGGGCGCGTTCATGGAGCTCCACCGGAGCAGCAACCACCACCGTCGACACATATGGCTAGCGGATCGCTATACAGGCCGGACACACGGAATAATCCTATGCGCCCGTGGACCCGCCGCCAACGGCGCTACCCGGACATTATCGGCCCGCTACGTGACCCACGGATTGGAAATGACCGCCCTATACGCCCAGGCACACCACCGCCGCCATCTGGCATGGCCTTGATCAACGATGATGCGTCAGATGATCCAACGATGAAGCCGCAGTCACCGACCACGACGGCTGCGAGGAACGAGGTTAGGGCCGATGCTGATGGGCCTAGGGTTTCACTGTCCCGGGTTGCTGATGGGCCCAAGGAGTCGCCGCCCAGGGTTTCGCCGTCTAGGACTGCGGCGGAAGGAACTAGGGCTTCAACGTTTAGGATCTCGCCGTCTCGGGTTTCCACTTCTGGGCCTAGGGTTATCAATCCTAGGGTTTCGCCGTCAATAACTCACCGGCTGTACCTCATGGGCTGCAAACCATGGCACCATTGCTGACGCGCAAGGAGGTGTCTACCTCGCCGCACGCAAACCCTCAGCCATCGTTTGCTGCGGTAACTCGCGGGACGGTGCACGAAGAAGCACCTCGCAAACCAAGCCCTACACGCTATACCTTGACATATACAGCCCCAACTCTCAAGGACGGTGTCGCGGAGGCCTGCCCATCATGGGAGGTCGCAAAGAGGGGTGCGTGTTGGGACAATACCCTCGTAGGGTATTTTCTGGGGAAAAAACCATATTTTCCGTTTGTTGAACGACATTTCCGTTCAATTTGGGAGGAACTGTTGGAGGTACGCGCAACGGCCAACGGTTTTTTCAAATTCAGATTTGCAACCGCGGCAGCAGCCAATGCGGTTCTTGAAGGAGGACCGTGGCTCATGCAAGGTCAACCCATTTTTCTCGAGGCTTGGCGAACGGGGATGTCTCTCGAGAAAATTCAGCACACCCATGTTCCGCTATGGGTGAAATTGCGTAACGTTCCGGGCGAGTTCTGGACACAGGAGGGGTTAGACATTGTCGCTAGCGTCGTCGGGAAGCCACTCTTCGCAGATTCTATGACGATTTCAGCGGAACGTATTGACTACGCTCGGGTATGCATATCAAAGAATCTCCAGGAGCCTTTTCTTGAAAGCTTCAATATTCGCATTCCACGTGAAGGTGGAGGATCTGACGGCGCGGTTACAGTTCGTGTCGAGTACGAATGGAGGCCGCGGAAGTGCTCCTTATGCGGTGCATGGACCCACGGGGCGGGAACATGTCCCTCTCGTCGAACCCAACAGCCACGATCAAATACGGGACCGAGGCAATCCACGGGGCAGCGCACATCGACGATGCCGAAGAAACCCCAGAATGGCCCACACACACGGCGCGAATGGAGAAGAGTTGGTCATCCCGACAAGGGCAAGGAGGTTGTTCCACCCACCAACATGGAGCAAGATCACGAGCCGCGGCTGCAGGAGTACCCGAAGCCATTAGATGGATGTTCAACAAGTTCAGCCAACGCGCAGCAGGGAGCTATTGTACTAGCTAAGCATTAACCCATTCGAGGTTCTTGCGGACTTGGACGACTTGGACACGGCGAACACACTTAAGGGTCCTAAGCTGCCCTTCTCGACGTGTGCCCATGATCCCAATCGCCGTTTGGAATGTACGTGGTCTAAACAGGGTAGACCACAGATGGGCGGTGGGGGATATTATTACTAAGTATAAGCTGTTGATTATCGGGCTGTACGAGACACGGGTCTCCGAGCAGAATGCGGCTGCCCTTTCACATTCTACCAGGGCTTGGAGTTGGTTCTTTGAATACGATAATGGGCCGGCGTCTCGTATCTGGGTGGGCTGGGATGCCCGCCTAGTTACTGTCACAATTCTTGCGTACACCACTCAGACCATTCACTGTAAGGCGACGATCCTTGCGGAGCGTGAGGATTTCTTCATCACATTCGCATACGGTCATAATCAGAGGGTGTCCCGACGCGACCTTTGGACGGATCTCATGAGACCTCACAGCTGCATGCAAACTCACCATGGCTTGTTATGGGGGATTTCAACGCGATCATGGCAAACACGGACGCGCGGGAGGATCGGCCACGGGGGGCTGTCCGGAGATGATTGCATGCATGACTACATCGGACCTCGCAACCCTGCCATGCACGGGACAACTCTACACGTGGTATAACCAGCAAGGGGGCACGTCGGGTGTATGGCGACGCCTCGATAGGATGCTTGGCAACCCCTCTTGGTTCGCTAGATTTGGGGACCTTACTTATCATTGCGCAACCCCTGCTACATCGGACCACTCTCCACTCATCCTCGCGACTACAGCTAGGGCTTCTGAGAGGAATAATTCTTTTCGTTTTGATAATTTTTTGGCGCAGGATCCTCGTTTTCTTCCTATCGTGGCGGAAACTTGGAGTCTGCAAGCAAATGGATACCCGATGTATGTAGTCGTCCAGAGACTGAAAGCGATGAAGAGGGAACTACGACAACTACGGCGAGACAAGGGTGATCTCAATCGTAACGTGCTCGAGGCGCGCAAATTTCTAGAGATTGCTCAGGACATGGCGGCAAACTATCCATTGGAGGATCAATTACTAATCTTGGAGAAGCAATGTCGGCTTGTGTATGCCAAAGCGGTCGAATTGGAGCATTCGGCACTCTTCAGCGGGCGAAAGTGGCATGGCTCAAGGACGGTGACCAATGCACTTCTTTTTTCTTCAAGAAAGTGGCCACACGGCGGGTTGGAAATCGTATCTTCCACTTGGAGGATGAGGCGGGAAACACGTTCGAGGGTGGTGCACAAGTGCGGGCTGAATTGGTCCGATATTACTCGGAACTCCTCGGGCAATCCATGCGGACAACCCCAATATCGCCTCTGACGTCGCGCCTTACTTCGGGGCAGCGCTCAGCACAACCGACGCGGAGGCAATGGTTCAGCCGGTCACTGATGTGGAAATCAACAACGCGCTGCATGCAATGGGAGATAACAAATCGCCAGGGCCAGACGGGTACTCCGCGGTTTTCTACAAGCGGGCATGGCACATCATCGGGGAGGATATCTCGTTCGCCATCCGGGATTTCTTCCGGACGGGACGCCTCCTGGGGGAGCTGAATTCGACCCTTATCACCCTCATTCCAAAAGGGGATAATCCACGCATGGCGAAGGATTTTCGACCGATTGCCTGCTGCAACGTTCTCTATAAGATCATCTCCAAGATCATTGCTAATCGGCTACGAGACAGCTTGGGGAAACTTGTCCACCCTACACAGACGGCATTCATCCCTGGAAGGCGTATTTCCGACAACATTCTCTTAGCCCAAGAGATTTGTCACGGATACAATAGAGCCGGGCTGCCTGAACGGGTGGCTCTTAAGGTCGACCTCGCCAAGGCATATGATAAGATTGAGTGGGATTTTATCTTTGCCACACTTCAGGCACTTCACTTTCACCCGACCTTCATTGGGTGGGTCCGGTCATGCCTCACGTCGACGCATTTTTCCATCAACATCAACGGTAGGCCGGAGGGTTTCTTCAAAGGACGGCGGGGTCTCAGACAGGCGACCCCATATCACCTTATCTCTTTGTGTTGGTGATGGAGGCTTTACATGGAATCATAGCGTCCCGCATCCAACTTAGCAGCAGCTTCCGATACCATTGGCGATGCGAGGCCACATCCCTCTTCATGTTGACCTTCGCCGATGATCTTCTTCTTTTCTCGCAGGCGGACGTTCAATCAGTCAGTATCTTCCGCGACAGCCTCGAGCTTTTTGCTTCGCTTTCAGGGCTACGGGCAAACTCCAGTAAAAGCGAGATGTTTATCTCGAAACGGGCAGAACGACTGAAGGGTACACTCCAGGCTGTTATGGGCTTCCCTATCGGGTCTCTTCCTGTGCGGTACCTGGGGGTCCCCCTTATCACATCGCGATTGACTATCGATGATTGCGCCCCCTTATTACGTTCTATTGATCGTCGGCTTGGTTCTTGGACCAACCACTCGCTCTCATACGCCGGGAGGGTACAGCTCATTCGATCGGTCCTTATGACTATCCATGTGTATTGGGCGGGAGTCTTCTTACTCCCCAAGGGAATCATCCGCAGTATCGAGAAGCGTCTTCGAGCTTTCTTGTGGAAGGGATCTAGCGCGAAGGTGGCATGGACCGACGTATGCGCACCAAGGGACGAAGGGGGACTTGGACTGAGATCGATTGAGGTGGAGAACAAGGCGCTGATGATGCGTCTTATTTGGAACATTCTCAGGGGAGATGAGTCTTCGATATGGGCCACATGGATACGACGGACGCGGCTGCACAACACATCCTTCTGGACCATCAGATCCACGGCTAATACCTCATGGAGCTGGAAGAAGCTCCTCAAGCTCAGACCCATCATCCGGCCACTTCTAGAGTTCCGCATTGGGAATGGAGCGAATACACGCCTCTGGACTGACCCATGGCTACTCACGATTCCGCTGGTGGAACGGTACCCGCGTGGTCCATCTGTTATGGGCCTCCCACTTGATTCACGATTGAGCGCGGTGATTGATGAGTCGGGATGGCATTGGCCAGGACAGACAACGGTGGAGTTCATGGATTTTGCTGGTCTCCTACCTCCCATTCAACACGGTGAGATGGACACGATTCGATGGCGGGGGACTCCCAATGGCGTCTTCTCTACTCACTCCGCGAGAAATTGCATACGCCAACATTCTCCGCCTGCATTCTGGACCAACCTGTTCGGAGGCCCTATCTCGATACCACGGCATGAAGTCATTTATGGCTGGCGATTAGGGAACGCCTGGCGACGAGGGACAAGCCATGGGTGGCCGCGGCAGCAGGAAGTTCAGCTTGCCTCTTGTGTGATGATGGCCATGCTATAGAGACAACACGGCATCTTTTCTTTGAGTGTTCATTTTCCAGACATTGCCTACAGTCTTTGCAGGGAAAGTTACGTTTTGGATGGCCTTACACGGACTGGATCGAAGGGGTTCACTGGGCTGCTCAAAGGTGGCGGGGCAAGCACCTCGCATGGATGGGGCCCCGACATGCGCTTGCATCGCTTGTCTATCACCTATGGGCCGAGCGCAACCTACGATGGCGGGAAGGAAGACGAAGACCTCCTACTCATATCGTTGCGGACGTCGAGACTACACTCTGTATACGGCTCTCTACCCTTGGAGGGAAGTATCAGCTACAGTCTGTGCGCTTCGACGTGTTTGGCGCATTGCGTGGCCGAGCACGTAGTCACTTGCTTACAGTCTGCTTGCTTGCTTTTGATGTTTGCTTGCTCGATTGGATTGCTTGCGTTGATTATAGGTAGCATGTTACCGAGCGGTGCAGCTTATTGCTGCTGAACATTGTATCTTTCCACATTTTATTTTAATGACCTTTTCCCAAAAAAAAAAAAAACAATTAGAATGCCTTGTTGAACAAAGTGGAATGCCTTGTTGAACAAGTCGAAAGCCTTGTTGACCAAGTAATGGCTTGTTGAACAAGTTGAATGCCGTGTTGAACAAGTCGGATGCCTTGGTAACCAAGTTATCCCTTGATCAACAAGTCGAATGCCAAGTTGACCAAGTCATGCCTTGTTCACCAAGTATAAGTCTTGTTGAACAAGTCGAATGCCTTGTTAACCGTGTATTGCCTTGTTGAACAAGTCGAATGCCAAATTGACCCCGTCATGCCATGTTGACCAAGTAGAATGCCTTGTTGACCAATTAGAATGACCATTTGACCAAGTAGAATGGCTTGTTGAACAAGTCGAATGTCTTGTTGACCAAGTAGAATGCCTTATTGAACAAGTTGATGCCTTGTTGACCAATATTGATTTGTTAACAATCAATTCCCTTGTTGAACCAAGAAGAATGCTGGTATGCTTGTTGACCAAGTCGACTGCTCTTTTGAACAAGTAGAATGCCTTGTACAACGAGTCGAATGCCTTGTTCACAAAGTCGGATGCCTTGTCGAACAAGTCAAATACCTTGTTGAACAAGTCCAATGCCTTGTTGACCAAGTAGAATGCCTTGTTCACCAAGTCGAATGCCCTTTGAACAGTCGAATTCCTTGTTGAACAAGTTGATTGCCTTGATCACAAGTCGAATGCCAAGTTGACCAAGTCATGCCTTGTTGACCAAGTCGAATGTCTTGTTTACCATGTAATGCCTTGTTGAACAAGAAGAATGCCTTGTTGAACAAAGTGGAATGCCTTGTTGAACAATCAAAGCCTTGCTGACCAAGTAATGGCTTGTTAACAAGTTGAATGCCGTGTTGAACAAGTTGGATGCCTTGGTCACCAAGTTATCCCTTTATCAACAAGTCGAATGCCAATTGACCAATCATGCCTTTCACCCAAGTATAATGTCTTGTTGAACACGTCGAATGCCTTGTTAACACATGTATTGCCTTGTTGAACAAGTCGAATGCCAAATTGACCACGTCATGCCATTTACCAAGTAGAATGCCTTGTTGACCAATTAGAATGACCATTTGACCAAGTAGAATGTCTTGTGGAACAAGTCGAATGCATTGTTGGACCAAGTAGAATGGCCTTATTGAACAAGTGAATGCCTAGTTGACCAAGTAGAATGATTTGTTAAACAAGTCAATTCCCTTGTTTAACAAGAAGAATGCATGGTATGCCTTGTTGACCAAGTCGAATGCCCTTTTGAACAAGTATAATGCATTGTACACCAAGTCGAATATGCCTTGTCACAAACTCGGATGCCTTGTCGAACAAGTCAAATGCCTTGTTGAACAAGTCGAATGCCTTGTTGACCAATAGAATGCCTTGTTCACCAAGTCGATGCCCTTTGAACAAGTCGATTCCTTGTTGAACAAGTTGATTGCCTTGTTCAACAAGTCAAATGCCAAGTTGACCAAGTCATGCCTTGTTGACCAAGTCATGCCTTGTTGACCAAGTCGAATGTCTTGTTTACCATGTAATGCCTTGTAACAAGAAGAATGCCTTGTTGAACAAAGTGGAATGCCTTGTTGACAAGTCGAAAGCCGTTGTTGACCAAGTAATGGCTTGTTGAACAAGTTGAATGCCGTGTTGAACAAGTCGGATGCCTTGTTAACCAAGTTATCCTTGATCAACAAGTCGAATGCCAAGTTGACCAAGTTATGCCTTGTTCACCAAGTATAATGTCTTGTGAACAAGTCGAATGCCTTGTTGACCATGTAAAGTTGGATGCAGGACGCTATGATTCCTGTAAGCCTCCATCACCAACCCAAGAGATAAGGTGATATGGGGTCGCTTTGTCTGAACCCGCCGTATAATTATTAATATTTTCTGATGCCACTCTCCTTTTTTTGATTTATTGACTGCTAGACGCAACCCCTGCTACATCGGACCACTCTCCACTCATCCTCGCGACTACAGCTAGGGCTTCTGAAGAG
>SWDC01000152.1:10474162-10511388 GCA_004919715.1 Linderniella brevidens
GAATGACTTGGTCAACAAGGCATTAGACTGGTTAAACAAGGCATTCAACTTATTCAACATGGTATTTGGCTTGTTCAATAGGATATTCTACTTGGTCAACAAGGCATTGGACTTGGTCTGTAAGCCATTCGACTTGTTCAAAAGGGCATTTGACGTGGTCAACAAGGCATACCAGGCATTCTACTTTCTAAATAGACATTCGACTTGTTCAACAATGCCTTCTACTTGGTCAACAAGGCATTCGACTTGCAACAAAACATCCTACTTGGTGAACAAGGCATTGGAGTTGGTCTTCAAGGCATTCGACTTGGTCAACAAGGCATTCGACTTGTTTATGAAGGCATTGGACTTGTTGAACAAGGTAATGGACTTGTTAACCATGGCAATCTACTTGTTCAAAAGGGCATTCGACTTAGTCACAAGGCATATAAAGCATTTGACTTGTTCAGCAAGGCATTTAATTTGTTCAACAAGGCATTCTACTTTGTCATCTAGGCATCACTTGGTCAAAAGGGCATTCGACTGGTTAAACAAGGCATTCGACTTGTTCGACAAGGTATTTAACTTGTTCAACAAAGCATTCGACTTGGTCAAGAAGGCATTTGAGTGGTGCACCAAGGCATTACTTGGTTAACAAGGCATTCAACTTGGTCAACAAGGCATTCAACTTTGTTTACAAGGAATTCGACTTGGTCAACAAGGCATTTTACTTGTTCAAAAGGGCATTTTACTTGGTCAACAAGTCAGACACGGCATTCTACTTGGTAAACAAGACAAGTCTTGTTCAACGGGACATTCTACTTGGTCAACAAGCTATGACTTGGTGAACAAGGCATTTGACCGGTTCAATAAGGCATTCGACTTGGTCAACTAGGACTTACTTGGTCCACAAGGGATTCGACTTGTTAAACAAGACATTCGACATGTTCAACAAGGTATTTGAGTTGTTTAACATGACATTGGACCTGTTCAACAAGGCATTCTACTTGGTCAACAAGGCACGACTTGGTCAACAAGGCATTCGACTTGTTTAATAATGCATTCGACTTGTTCAACAAGGCAGTCTACTTGATCAACAAGGCATTCTACTAGTTCTAAAAGGCATTCTACTTACTAATCACGGCAAGACTTTATTAAATATGCATTAAACTTGTTCAACAAGACATTCTACTTGTTCAACAAGGCATACCACGCATTCTACTTGGTAAATATGCGTTCTATTTGTTAAACAAGGCATTCTACTTGGTCAACAAGCCATTCGACTTGTTCAACAAGGCATTCTACTCGGTGAACAAGGCATTGGAGTTGGTCAACAAGGCATTCGACTTGGTCAACTAGGCATTTGAGTTGTTCAACAAGTCTTTCAACTTGTTCAACACGGTAATGGACTTGTTAACCAAGGCAATCTACTTTTTCAAAGGGGCGTTCGACTTAGTCAACAAGGCATACAAGGCATTCAACTTGTTCAACAAGGCATTCTACTTATTCAACAAGGCATGCTACTTGGTCAACCAGTCCTTCGACTTGTTTCACAAGGCATTCTACTTGGTCATCTACGTATGACTTGGTCAACAAGGCATTGGACTGGTTCAACAAGGCATTCGACTTGTTAACCAAAGGTATTTGACTTGTTTAATACGGCATTCTACTTGGTCAACAAGGCATGACTTGGTCAACAAAGCATTGGACTTGGTCAGCAAGGCATTCGACTTGTTCAAAAAGGTATTTGACGTGGTCAACAAGGCATACCAGGCATTCTACTTTCAAAACAAGCATTCGACTGGTTCAACAAGGCATTTTACTTGGTCAACAAGGCATTCGATTTGTTCAACAAGGCATTCAACTTCGTGAACAAGGCATTGGATTGGTCATCAAGGCATTCGACTTGGTCAACAATGCATTCCACTTGTTTAACAAGACATTGGACTTGGTCAACTAGGCAGTGGACTTGCTCAACAAGGAATTTGACTTGGTTGACAATGCATTTTAGTTGTTCAACAAGGCATTCAACTTTTTCAACAAGGTAATGGACTTATTAACCATGGAAATCTACTTATTCAAAAGGGCCATCGACTTAGTCAACAAGGCATTCGACTTGTTCAACAAGGCATTCTACTTGGTCAACCAGTCAGTCGACTTATTAAACAAGGCATTCTACTTTGTCATCTAGGCATGACTTGGTCAATAAGGCATTGGACTTGCTCAACAAGGTAGTTAACTTGTTCAATAGGGCATTATACTTGATCAACAAGGCATTGAACAGGTCAGCAACCATTCAACTTGTTCAAAAGGGCATTTGAGGTGGTCAACAAGGCATACCAGGCATTCTACTTTCTAAATAGGCATTCGACTTGTCCAACAAGGCATTTTACTTGGTCAACAAGGCATTCGACTTGTTCAACAAGGCATTCTACTTGGTGAACAAGGCATTGGACTTGGTCATCAAGGCATTCGACTTATTTAACAAGACATTGGACTTGGTAAACTAGGCATTGGACTTGTTCAACAAGGCATTCGACTTTGTTCAACAAGGCATTCAACTTGTTCAACAAGGTAATGGACTTGTTAACCATGGCAATCTACTTTATCCAAAGGGCATTCGACTTAGTCAACAAGGCATACAAGGCATTCGACTTGCAACAAGACATTCTACTTGGTGAACAAGGCATTGAACTTGGTCATCAAGGCATTCGACTTGGTCAACAAGGCATTCTACTTGTTTAACAAGGCAATTGGACTTGTTCAACAAGGCATTTGAGTTGTTCAACAAGGCATTCAACTTGTTCAACAAGGTAATGGACTTTGTTCACCATGGCAATCCACTTGTTCAAAAGGGCATTCGACTTAGTCAACAAGGCCTTTAAGGCATTTGACTTGTTCAACAAGGCTTTCGATTTGTTCAACAAGGTATTCTACTTGGTCAACAAGTCATTCGACTTCTTTAACAAGGCAATCTACATTGTCATATATGCATGACATGGTCAACAAGGCATTTGACTGGTTAAACAACGCATTCGACTTGTTTGACAAGGTATTTGACTTGTTCAATAAAGCATTCCACTTGGTCAACAAGGCATTCGACTTGTTCAACAAGGCTGGTCAACAAGGCATTCGACTTGGTCAGCAAGACATTACTTGACCAACAAGACATGCAACGTGTTTGACACGGCATTACTTGGTCAACAAGGCATTCAACTTGTTCAACAAAGCAGTCGACTTGGTCAACAGGACAATTGAGTGGTTCAACAATGCATTCAACTTGGTCAACAAGGCATTTTACTTGTTCAACGAGGCATTACTTGGTTAACAAGGCATTCAACTTGGTCAACAAGGCATTCAACTTTGTTTACAAGGAACTCGACTTGGTCAACAAGGCGTTCTACTTGTTCAAAAGGGCATTTTACTTGGTCAACAAGTCAGACACAACACTCTACTTGGTAAACAAGACATTCATCTTGTTCAACGGGACATTCTACTTGGTCAACAAGGCATGGCTTGGTGAACAAGGCATTCGACATGTTCAATAAGGCATTCGACTTGGTCAACTAGGCACTACTTGGTCCACAAGGGATTCGATTTGTTAAACAAGGCATTCGACATGTTCAACAAGGTATTTGAGTTGTTCAACATGACATTCGACCTGTTCAACAAGGCATTCTACTTGGTCAACAAGGCACGACTTGGTCAACAAGGCATTCTACCTGTTCAGTAAGGCATTCGACTTGGTCATCTAGGCATAACTTGGTCCACAAGGGATTAAACTTGATAAACAAGACATTCGACATGTTTAACAAGGTATTTGAGTTGTTCAAGATTGCATTCGACCCGTTCAACAAGGCATTCTACTTTGTCAACATGGCATTCGACTTAGTCAGCAAGGCATTCGACTTGTTCGAAAGGGCATTCGACGTGGTCAACAAAGCATACCATGCATTCTACTTGCTAAATAGACATTCAACTTGTTCAACAAGGCATTCTACTTGGTCAAAAACGCATTCAACTTGTTCAAAAGGCATTCTACTTGGTGAACGAGGCATTGGACTTGGTCATCAAGGCATTCGACTTGGTCAACAAGGCATTCGAGTTGTTTAACAAGGCATTGGACTCGCTCAACTAGGCATTGGACTTGTTCAACAAGGCATTCGTTTTGGTCAACAAGGTATTTGAGTTGTTCAACAAGGCATTCAACTTGTTCAACAAGGTAATGGACTTGTTAACCACGGCAATCTACTTTTTCAAAAGGGCATTCGACTTAGTCAACAACGCATTCAACTTGTTCAACAACATTCGATTTGTTCAACAAGGCATTCTACTTGGTCAACCAGTCATATGACTTGTTTAACAAGGCATTCTACGCTGTCATCTAGGCATGACATGGTCAACAAGGCATTCGACAGGTTAAACAAGGCATTCAAGTTGTTCAACAAGGTATTTGACTTTTTCAGTAAGGTATTTTACTTGGTCAAGAAGGCATTCGACTTGATCAAAAAGGCTGGTCAACAAGGCATTCGACTTGTTCAACAAGTCACTAGACTTGTTCAACAAAGCATTACTTGGTCAACAAGGCATGAAACTTGTTTGACACGACATTACTTGGCAAGGCATTCAACTTGTTCAACAAAGCATTCGACTTGGTCAACATGGCATTCGAGTGGTTGAACAATGCATTCAACTTGGTCAACAAGACATTTAACTTGTTCATCAAGGCAATTACTTGGTTAACAAGGCATTCAACTTGGTCAACAAGGCATTCTACTTTGTTAACAAGGAATTCGACTTGGTCAACAAGGCATTCTACTAGTTAAAAAGGGCATTTGAGTTGGTCAACAAGTCAGACACGGTATTCTACTTGGTAAACAAGACATTCAATGGGACATTCTACTTGGTAAACAAGGCATGACTTGGTGAACAATGAATTCGACCTGTTCAACAAGGCATTCGACTTGGTCAACTAGGCATTACTTGGTCCACAAGGGATTCAACTTGTTAAACAAGGCATTCGACATGTTCAACAAGGTATTTGAGTTGTTCAACATGGCATTCAACCTGTTCAACACACCATTCTACTTGGTCAACAATGCACGACTTGGTCAACAAGGCATTCGACTTGGTCAGTAAGGCATTCGACGTTTTCAAAAGGGCATTCAAAGTGGTCAACAAGGCACACCAGGCATTCTACTTGATAAATAGGCATCGACTTGTTCAACAAGGCACTCTACTTGGTCAACAAGGCATTCGACTTGTTCAACAAGGCATTCTACTTGGTGAACGAGGCATTGGACTTGGTCATCAAGGCATTCGACTTGTTCAACAAGGCATTCGACTTGGTCAACAAGACATTTGAGTCGTTCAACAAGGCATTCAACTTGTTCAACAAGGTAATGTACTATTTAACCAAGGCAACCTACTTGTTCAAAAGGGCATTCAACTTAGTCAACAAGGCATACAATGCATTATACTTGTTCAACAACGCATTTGATTTGTTCAACATGGCATTCTACTTCGTCAACCATTCATTCGACTTGTTTAACAAGGCCTTTTTACTTTGTCATCTAGGCATGACTTGGTCAACAATGCATTCGTCTGGTTAAACAATGCATTCGACTTGTTCAACAAAGTATTTGACTTGTTCAATAAGGCATTCTACATGGTCAACAAGACATTCGACTTGTTCAAAAAGGCATTCTACTCGGTCAATAAGGCTTGAGTTAGTTAACAAGACATTCGACTTGGTCAGCAAGGCATTCGACTTGTTCAACAAGGCATCAGACTTGTTCAACAAGGCATTACTTGGTCAACAAGGCATGCAACTTGTTTGACACGACATTATTTTGTCAACAAAATTCAACTTGTTCAACAAGGCATTTGAGTGGTTCAACAAGACATTCAACTTGGTCAAAAAGGCATTACTTGATTAACAAGGCATTCAACTTGGTCAACAAGGCATTCGACTTTGTCTATAATAAATTCGACTTGGTCAACAAGGCATTCCACTTGTTAAAAAGGGCATTTGACTTGGTCAACAAGTCAGAAGGGACATTCTACTTGGTGAACAAGACATTTGTCTTGTTCAACATGACATTCTACTTGGTCAACAAGGCATGACTTGGTGAACACGGCATTCGACGTGTTCAACAAGGTATTCGACTTGGTCAACAAGTCGCTATTTGGTGAAGAAGGGATTCGACTTGTTAAACAAGGCATTCGACATGTTCAACAAGGTATTTGAGTAATTCAACATGGCATTCGACATGTTCAACAAGGCATTCTACTTGTTCGAAAGGGTATTCGACTTGTTTAATAATGAATTCGACGACTTGTTCAACAAGGCATTCTACCTGTTCAAAAAGGCATTCTACTTGGTCATCTAGGCAAGAGTCAAATATGCATTCAACTTGTTTAACAAGGCATTCTACTTGTTCAAAAAGGCATTTGACGTGGTCAACAAGGCATATCAGGCATTCTACATGTTAAATCGGCATTTGACTTGTTCAACAAGGCATGCTACTTGGTGAACAAGGCATTGGACATAGTCATCAAGGCATTTGTCTTGGTCAACAAGGCATTCGACATTGTCAATCAACTATGCATTGGACTTATTTAACAAGGCATTCGATTTGGTCAACAAGGCATTTGAGTTGTTCAACAAGGCATTCGACTTGTTCAACAAGGTATTAGACTTGTTCAACAAGGCAATCTACTTGTTCAACCTCGACTTAGTTAATAAGGCATACCAGGCATTCTACTTTGTCAAATAGTCATTCAAGTTGTTTAACAAGGCATTCTACTTAATCATCTAGGCATGACTTCGTCAACTAGGCATTCGACTTAGTCAACAAGGCATTCTGCTTGGTCAACCAGTCATTCGACTTGTTTAACAAGGCATTCTACTTGTTCATGCTTAACAAAGCATTCTACTTGTTTAACCAGTCATTCGACTTGTTTGACAAGGCATTCTAATTTGTCATCTAGGCATGACTTGGTCAACAAGGCATTCGAATGGTTAAATAAGGCATTCGACTTGTTCAACAAAGTATTTGACTTGTTTGATAAGGCATTCTACTTGGTTAACAAGGCATTCGACTTGTTCAACAAGGCATTCTACTTGGTCAACAAGGCATGACTCGGTCAACAAGGCATCCAACTTGGTCAGCAATGCATTCGACTTGTGCAACAAGGCATCCAACTTGTTCAACAAGGCATTACTTCGTCAATAAGGCATGCAACTTGTTTGACACGGCGTTAGTTGGTCAACAAGGTAGTCAACTTGTTCAACAAGGCATTCGAGTTGGTCAACAAGGTATTTGAGTGGTTCAACGAGGCATTCCACATGGTCAACAAGGCATTCGAATTGTTCAACAAGGCATTTCTTTGTTAACAAGACATTCAACTTGGTCAACAAGGTATTTGACTTTGTCTACATAGAATTCGACATGGTCAACAAGGCATTGTACTTGTTCAAAAGGGCACTTGACTTTATCCACAAGGCATACAAGGCATTCTACGTGGTAAACAAGGCATTCGACTTGTCAACAAGGTATTCTACTTGGTCAACAATGCATTCTACTTTTTCAAAAGGGCATTTAACTTGGTCAACAAGGCATTCAAGACATTTTACTTGGTAAACAATGCGTTCGACTTGTTCAAAAAGGCATTCTACTTGTTCATCAAGTAAGACTTTGTCAAATAGACATTCAAAATGTTCCACAAGGCATTCTACTTGTTTAAAAGAGCATTTCACGTGGTCAACAATGCATACCAGGCATTCTACTTGTTAAATAGGCATTGGATTTGTTCAACAAGTCATTCTACTTGGTCAACAAGGCTTTCGACTTGTTCAACAACGCATTCAACTTATTCAGTAAGGCATTCTACTTGTTCACAAGTCATGACTTGGTCAATAAGGCATTGGACTTGATAAACAAGGTTTTCGACTTGTTGGACAAGGCGTTCGGTTTGGACAACAAGGCATTCGACTTGTATAACAAGGCATTCGACTTTTATAACAAGGCATTCGACTTGGTCAACAAGGCATTCAACTTGGTCAACAGGGCATTCGACTTGTTCAACAAGGCATTCGACTTGGTCAACACGACATTCGACTTGTTGAACAAGTTATTCGACTTGGTCAACAAGACATTCGACTTGTTCAACAAGACATACGAATTGTTCTACAAGGCATTACTTTTTTTTGGATTAATGTCCCTTTATATATATATATATATATATGAAAAGAAAATACAAAAGAGCGCGCAGGAGAAAAACTCATGCCGCAACCGAAAACATGCAATCGGGTACAACTACCCAAAAACGAGAGCCAGGGCCAGCCACAAAGTCAAAGTACCAGCACCAAGTGGGCCGCATCCCACAAGAAAGTCGGATAGCATTGCCCTCCAGAACCCGCGTTTCAAGCAAACCAACCAAAAGAACTCCACTCCCCCACCGCTTTCCTGTGGTCTACCCGGTTTAGACCACGGACATTCCAGGATCCGAGCCTGATCATGGGATACCCGTAGGGGAATCGAGGACATAAGTCAAAGACTCCATACCTAGAACTATCCTAAGGTTACGGAGCCAGTCCACGTAGTTTGGTCCTACCAAACGGTTCTTTTCAAGCAGCATGTTTAAAAGATTCGTCATAGTAACTAGAAAGAAAATAACTCTGCAGAAGATAAAGATCACATAGTTAGGTTTATTCTATCATTCATCAAGCGCAAACACGGACTTTTCGTTTCGCTTGACTCCCACTATTTTTCTCGAAAATTCTATTCTCCCGATTTAAGAATTTCGGAAACTTCGTTGAGTAGTCTCATAGTGGAGTTGAGGTCCCCAGACATGCCTTAGCCTTTAACGCAATATTTGGCCTGCCTAATCGATCGAAGTCGAGTTTCACTCGAACCCATCCTATGAGTATTTCAACTATCTTTGTCTCAGTCAGTGACCCTCACGGCTAACCCTGCATATTGGGTATAACTGTCTAAGTGCAACCTAATCAACTTATGCTCTAACCGCACATTTGAATTCCGCCTTGCTGCCTTACGCTTCGTGGGGCGGAATATGCTATGGTGAGCATCGTCAAACGAACCCGAAATGCTAATGTTAGGGCTTGATGTACGGTGCCAACTTACTCAGAACAAACCGTACAAACTCCCTAACACCAGACATCTCAAGCATGATAGAAAACAGGAACCCAATTCCTTTTCTCACTTAGTATTTATCAAACGGGAGAAAAAAAACTTTTTCACATAAGAGCACATAAAGCATGCATATCATTTCACAAATCGACACGCACATAAGTAGTAAATAAACCCTAGGAAAATAAACTACAAGGCAACACGAACGGGTTATTTATATTCTACCCCTATTACGTATATTATGTGTATGTGGCTTCAAAAAATCATCGGTTCTCCGTATGGGCTTTGAAGTCGACAATCGCCCTTCATCATTCGAACGGCCTCCAAGTCGTCGATCGTCCACCACGTCATCTTCTCCCGGGGAGTCGTCAACCGTCGAACAGCTTCGTGTATTCTAAACTAAGCCTAATCTAATAAAGACTTTGAAGTACAACACGGGGGGATCATCAGTCCCAAATAACCCGTAAAAGACAAATACAACCCGGGGGGACGAGGCCCTTAACAAATAACCCAGAAAACCAAATAGAAATCCTAAACCCGTATGTGCCTTAAATCATAATCATAACGAGCACGTATTTCATGAATTCTAACCGAAACCGACAATTTGGGCCTTAAATGGGCCAGGCCCGATAAAAAGGCCCGTTAGGGTTTTTGGGCGAAAAACACTAGGCGGCCGTTGTGTCCCGGAGGCTGCAGTTTCGTGCGGGTACGCGGCTGTCCGCGGGGCTGACCGCGCGCCGCTGGCACTGCCGTCAGAGGTGGCACCACCATCGGACAGCGGTGTGCCGCTGCCCGAGGCAGCGACGCGGTGGTTCGGGTCTTCGTTGCCTGAACCCGCAGCAGCGGATACGCCGTTGCACGGCGCGGTTGCGCGTGCGGCTGTGCGGCTGTCTGCGTGTCGCAGCGTCTCGGCGGTGGTGCCTTCGACCCCGTCGAGAGGTATGGTGGTCGTGGGTTGGCAAGCGACGCATCGAGCAGCCCCACGCGCCTAGTGCGTTGGCTTTTCGATCGTCTCCCACGAGCCTCGTTTCGATTTAATCATGTCATGATTCCGATCACGAGCCCTGACTCTGATACCACTGTTGGGAAAGGTACCCGGTTTGTACCCGAGACACAACGCCCCGGGATACGGTGCGGAATAAAATTTTTTCCGGGTTCCTTCGCAGCTCGGATCGAAAACTCTAATCACGTTGACATGTAATAGGGCGGGTCATACCCGTGAGAGATAACCTTTGAAGCGAGTGGCAGCTCCTCGTCGATTGCGTCATCGACCGCGGTCGTGTTGGGTATCGTCTAGATCGTCACGCCGACCTCGCAGTGTACCACAATTTCGATTCCCCGAAGATGGCTAGAGAGAATTGATCCGTCGCTCGGGAGAGAGGTTTGCGTTTGTGGGTTCGTGTTTCGATTCTGGGGTCGAGAAATTTCGCGTCGATTCTCTTCCCGTGCCCTTTTTTTTTACGAGGGTCTCACCCTTATTTATAGTAGGGGAGGACGAAATTTTCAGCCCTAAACAAGACTAAAATCTCAAAATATTTGTTCCTAAATATGAGAGATATTCTTGCCAAAATATCTCTCCTAATTGAATTCGAAATTCTATTAAAGGAACATAGTATAAATAGAAAACTAACTAAGATATTAAAATATCTTCAAATATGGTAAATAAATTTCGAAATTTATATAAAATATAAATTCGAATTTTAGTTTTAATAAGTAATATTCCAAATATTTTTATTACCATATTTGTAAATTATGAAAATACCCTTTAAGGCATTTTTCGAATTTCTCGGCTTAGGGTTGAATTCCAATTCTTCCCTCAAGTCTTTCTAAGCACTTAGCCAAGCCTAAGTCTTAAAGTTAGTTTCATATGAAGTCCGACTTTGGTCCACTTAATGACCCCGAGGCCCAATAAAGCGTGGCATAACGACCCGAGGCCCGTTAAGGCCCAAAACACAATCTCTCCTTCTCGGTACACATTGATGATCCTTTTTAAGCCCGACTCTCTAGGTTCGACTCAATCGGCAAGGGAGGAATCCAAGAGTCCGGTAGGTGCCTAGCCAATCCCGCAGTACCGGACAGATCCCGACTTGAGCACGAATTTCCTGTCGTCATTCTCATATGACACTTGTCTCGATTACTTGCGAGACTGTGAATCCGTACTCGGCGGTCTAAGCCCGACAATCACAAATATCCATCAAGACCGCATCTGTCCCGCTGACCCATGCAATAGCAAATCGGATCTAGCGAAACCAGTGATAGTCAAGACTTCAAAGTCAACTCCGTCAAAGCACCTTTCGGTCTAAGGTTCAAGCAGACTACTATAGTTTTGTCGTCGATCATTGACACTCCTTGAGTAATAAGCCATGTTTTGATCGTACGACCTGCGAGTCAGTGTCCATGAAACGATTCAATCCCTTGATTCGACTCGTATCACAAGTCATGACTTCCGCTTCCAAGCGGTATATCGGCACACAGTAAGTCATCGACAAATAAGCCATGATTGGTTTTCCAGCACCCAACTGAAACCTAAGGCTTATGGACATTTTATGTTCGAGGTTAAGAGTTCACTGGTGCCTTCCTCTCTCGTACCCATCGAGAACAGTGACTCAACTCGACACATTTGGATTTATTCATTTATTGCTTTACACGATGCTATGTAAAGAACTCATATAACCAATAAAAGAATAATGCCTTTATTAACACGCAAAACAATGTTTGATTACATTGACAATCGAATGATAAATAAGCTAATGCCCTATACATATCCAATCCTCGTATAGCATTCGAGGGCATATCCCTAACAATTACTTGGTCAACAAGGCATTCGACTTGTTCAAAAATGCATTCGACTTGGTCAACAAGGCATTTGAAAGGTTTAAAAAGGCATTCAACTTGTTCAACAAGGCATACAAGCCGTCTTACTTGTTCAACAAGACATTCGACTTATTCAACAAGGCATGACTTGGTCAACAAGGCATTCAACATGGTCAACAAGGCATTTGACTTTGTCTACAATGAATTCAACTGGTTAACAAGGCATTTTACTTGTTAGAAATTGCATTTGACTTAGTCAACAAGGCTTACAAGGCATTCTACTTCGTAAACAAGGCATTCTACTTGGTCAACAATGCATTCGACTTTTTCAACAAGACATTGCACTTGGTAAACAAGGCATTTGACTTGTTCAACAAGGCATTCCACTTCGTGAACAAGGCATTCGACTTGTTCAACAAGGTATTTGACTTGTGCAATAAGGCATTCTACTTGGTCAAGAGGGCATTCGACGTGTTCAACTAGGCATTCTTCTTGGTCAACAAGGCATTCGACTTGGTCAACAAGACATCCAAGTTGTTCAACAAGGCATTACTTGGTCAACAAGGCTTGCAACTTGTTTGACACAACATTACTAGGTCAACAAGGCATTTGAGTGGTTCAAAGAGGCATTCAACTTGGTCGACAAGGAATTCGACTTGTTCAACAAGGCATTACTTTGTTCTCAAGGCAATGAACTTGGTCAATAAGGCATTCGACTTTGTCTACAAGGAATTCGACTTGGTTAACAGGCGATCTACTTGTTCAAAAGGGAATTTGATTTGGTAAACAAGGCATTCTACTAGGTCAATAATGCATTCTACTAGTTCAAAAGGGCATTTGACTTGCTCAACAAGGCATACAAGACATTCTACTTGGTAAGCAAGGCATTCTACATGTTCAACAAGGAATTCCACTTGTTCAAAAGGGCATTTGACTTGGTCAACAAGGCATTCCAATTGGTAAACCAGGCATTTGGCTTGGTCAACAAGGCATTCGATTTGTTCAACAAGGCATTTCACTTGGTCAACAAGACATTTGAGTTGTTCAACAAGGCATTTGACTTGTTCAAAAAGGCATTCGACTTGGTCAAGAAGACATTTTACTTTTTTAACAAGGCATTCGACTTGTACAATAAGGTATTTGACTTGTTGAACAAGGCATTCTACTCGGTCAACAAGATATTCGACTTGTTCAACAAGGCATTCTACTTGGTCAACAAGGCATGACTTGGTCAACAAGAAATTCGACTTGGTCAACAAGGCATGACTTGGTCAAGAAGGCATTGGACTTGATAAACAAGGCATTCGACTTGGTGAACAAGGCATTCGACTTGATCATCAAGGCATTCGATTCGGTCAACAAGGCATTCGACTTGTATAACAAGGCATTCGACATGGTCAACAAGGCATTTGCGCTGTTCAACAAGGTATTCGACTTGTTCGACAATGTATTCTATTGGTCAACAAGGCATTCGACTTGTTCAACAAGGCATTCGACTTGGTCAACAAGGCATTAAACTTGGTCGACAGGGCATTCGACTTGTTCAACATGGCATTCGACTTGGTCGACACGACATTCGACTTGTTCAACATGGCATTCGACTTGGTCAACAAGACATTCGACTTGTTCAACAAGACATTTGACTTGTTCAATAAGAAATTACTTGGTCAAAAAGGCATTCAACTTGGTCACCAAGGCATTCGACTTTGTCTACAAGCAATTCGACTTGGTCAACAAGGCATTATACTTGTCCAAAACTGCATTTGACTTGGTCAACAAGGCATTCTACTTCGTAAATAATGCATCCTACTTGTTCAACAAGGGATTCTACTTGGTCAACAAGACATGACTTTGTCAACAAGGCATTCGACCTGTTAAACTAGGCATTTGACTTGGTTAACAAGGCATTTGAGTTATTCAACAAGGCATTCGGCTTGTTAAAAGAGGCATTTGACTTGGTCAACAAGGCATTTGAGTGGTTCAACAAGGCATTCGACTTGTTGAACGAGGCATTCTACTTGTTAAAAGGGCGTTCGACTTGATCAACAAGGCATACATAACATGCTACATGTTAAATAAGGCATTCGCCTTGTTTAACAAGGCATTAAACATGTTCAAAAAGGCATTCTACTTGGTCATCAAGGCAAGACTTTGTCAACAAGGGATTCCACTTGGTCAACAAGGCATTCGACTTGTTCAAAAAGGCATTCCATGGTCAACAAGGCATTTGACTTGGTCAACGAGTCATTCGACTTGTTCAACAAGGCATTCGACTTGTTCAACAAGGCATTCAACTTGTTCAACAAGGCATTACTTGGTGAACAAGGCATGCAACTTGTTCAACAAGGCATTACTTGGTCAACAAGGCATTGTAATTGTAAACAATGCATTTGACTTGGTCAACAAGGCATTCTACAGGTTGAACAATGCATTCGATGTTCAACAAGGCATTCTACTTTGTAAACAAGGCATTCGACTTGGTCAACATGACATTCGACTTGTTCAACAAGGCATTACTTGGTCAACAAGGCATGCAACCTGTTCAATAAAGCATTACTTGGTCAACAAGGCATTCGACTTGTTCAACAATGCATTCGACTTGGTCAACAAGGCATTTGAAAGGTTTAACAACGCATTCGACTTGTATACAAGCCGTCTTACTTGTTCAACAAGACATTCGACTTATTCAACAAGGCATGACTTGGTCAACAAGGCATTCAACATCCTCAACAAGGCATTTGACTTTGTCTACAAGGAATTCGACTTGGTCAACAAGGGCATTTTTCTTGTTAAAATTGCATTTGACTTGGTCAACAAGGCTTACAAGGCATTCTACTTCGTAAACGAGGTATTCCACTTGGTCAACAACGCATTCGACTTTGTCTACAAGGAATTCGACTTGGTTAACAGGGCGATCTACTTGTTCAAAAGGGAATTTGATTTGGTAAACAAGGCATTCGACTCTTTCAACAAGGCATTCTACTAGGTCATAATGCATTCTACTTGTTCAAAAGGGCATCTGACTTGGTGAACAAGGCATACAAGACATTCTACTTGGTAAGCAAGGCATTCTTACATGTTCAACAAGGAATTCTACTCGGTCAACAAGATATTCGACTTGATTAACAAGGCATTCTACTTGGTCAACAAGGCATGACTTGGTCAACAAGGCATGACTTGGTCAAGAAGGCATTCGACTTGATAAACAAGGCATTCGACTTGGTCAACAAGACATGACTTTGTCAACAAGGCATTCGACCTGTTAAACTAGGCATTTGACTTGGTTAACAAGGCATTTGAGTTATTCAACAAGGCATTCGGCTTGTTAAAAGAGGCATTTGACTTGGTCAACAAGGCATTTGAGTGGTTCAACAAGGCATTCGACTTGTTGAACGAGGCATTCTACTTGTTAAAAGGGCGTTCGACTTGATCAACAAGGCATACATAACATGCTACATGTTAAATAAGGCATTCGCCTTGTTTAACAAGGCATTAAACATGTTCAAAAGGCATTCTACTTGGTCATCAAGGCAAGACTTTGTCAACAAGGGATTCCACTTGGTCAACAAGGCATTCGACTTGTTCAAAAGGCATTACGTGGTCAACAAGGCATTTGACTTGGTCAACGACTCATTCGACTTGTTCAACAAGGCATTCGACTTGTTCAACAAGGCATTCAACTTGTTCAAGAAGGCATTACTTGGTGAACAAGGCATGCAACTTGTTCAACAAGGCATTACTTGGTCAACAAGGCATTGTAATTGTAAACAATGCATTTGACTTGGTCAACAAGGCATTCTACAGGTTGAACAATGCATTCGATGTTCAACAAGGCATTCTACTTTGTAAACAAGGCATTCGACTTGGTCAACATGACATTCGACTTGTTCAACAAGGCATTACTTGGTCAACAAGGCATGCAACCTGTTCAATAAAGCATTACTTGGTCAACAAGGCATTCGACTTGTTCAACAATGCATTCGACTTGGTCAACAAGGCATTTGAAAGGTTTAACAACGCATTCGACTTGTATACAAGCCGTCTTACTTGTTCAACAAGACATTCGACTTATTCAACAAGGCATGACTTGGTCAACAAGGCATTCAACATCCTCAACAAGGCATTTGACTTTGTCTACAAGGAATTCGACTTGGTCAACAAGGGCATTTTTCTTGTTAAAATTGCATTTGACTTGGTCAACAAGGCTTACAAGGCATTCTACTTCGTAAACGAGGTATTCCACTTGGTCAACAACGCATTCGACTTTGTCTACAAGGAATTCGACTTGGTTAACAGGGCGATCTACTTGTTCAAAAGGGAATTTGATTTGGTAAACAAGGCATTCGACTCTTTCAACAAGGCATTCTACTAGGTCATAATGCATTCTACTTGTTCAAAAGGGCATCTGACTTGGTGAACAAGATACTTGGTAAGCAAGGCACTTACATGTTCAACAAGGCATTCTACATGGTCAACAAGATATTCGACTTGATTAACAAGGCATTCTACTTGGTCAACAAGGCATGACTTGGTCAACAAGGCATGACTTGGTCAAGAAGGCATTCGACTTGATAAACAAGGCATTCGACTTGGTCAACAAGACATGACTTTGTCAACAAGGCATTCGACCTGTTAAACTAGGCATTTGACTTGGTTAACAAGGCATTTGAGTTATTCAACAAGGCATTCGGCTTGTTAAAAGAGGCATTTGACTTGGTCAACAAGGCATTTGAGTGGTTCAACAAGGCATTCGACTTGTTGAACGAGGCATTCTACTTGTTAAAAGGGCGTTCGACTTGATCAACAAGGCATACATAACATGCTACATGTTAAATAAGGCATTCGCCTTGTTTAACAAGGCATTAAACATGTTCAAAAAGGCATTCTACTTGGTCATCAAGGCAAGACTTTGTCAACAAGGGATTCCACTTGGTCAACAAGGCATTCGACTTGTTCAAAAAGGCATTACGTGGTCAACAAGGCATTTGACTTGGTCAACGACTCATTCGACTTGTTCAACAAGGCATTCGACTTGTTCAACAAGGCATTCAACTTGTTCAAGAAGGCATTACTTGGTGAACAAGGCATGCAACTTGTTCAACAAGGCATTACTTGGTCAACAAGGCATTGTAATTGTAAACAATGCATTTGACTTGGTCAACAAGGCATTCTACAGGTTGAACAATGCATTCGATGTTCAACAAGGCATTCTACTTTGTAAACAAGGCATTCGACTTGGTCAACATGACATTCGACTTGTTCAACAAGGCATTACTTGGTCAACAAGGCATGCAACCTGTTCAATAAAGCATTACTTGGTCAACAAGGCATTCGACTTGTTCAACAATGCATTCGACTTGGTCAACAAGGCATTTGAAAGGTTTAACAACGCATTCGACTTGTATACAAGCCGTCTTACTTGTTCAACAAGACATTCGACTTATTCAACAAGGCATGACTTGGTCAACAAGGCATTCAACATCCTCAACAAGGCATTTGACTTTGTCTACAAGGAATTCGACTTGGTCAACAAGGCATTTTTCTTGTTAAAATTGCATTTGACTTGGTCAACAAGGCTTACAAGGCATTCTACTTCGTAAACGAGGTATTCCACTTGGTCAACAACGCATTCGACTTTGTCTACAAGGAATTCGACTTGGTTAACAGGGCGATCTACTTGTTCAAAAGGAAATTTGATTTGGTAAACAAGGCATTCGACTCTTTCAACAAGGCATGCTACTAGGTCAATAATGCATTCTACTTGTTCAAAAGGGCATCTGACTTGGTGAACAAGGCATACAAGACATTCTACTTGGTAAGCAAGGCATTCTTACATGTTCAACAAGGAATTCTACTCGGTCAACAAGATATTCGACTTGTTTAACAAGGCATTCTACTTGGTCAACAAGGCATGACTTGGTCAACAAGACATTCGACTTGGTTAACAAGGCATGACTTGGTCAAGAAGGCATTCGACTTGATAAACAAGGCATTCGACTTGGTCAACAAGACATGACTTTGTCAACAAGGCATTCGACCTGTTAAACTAGGCATTTGACTTGGTTAACAAGGCATTTGAGTTATTCAACAAGGCATTCGGCTTGTTAAAAGAGGCATTTGACTTGGTCAACAAGGCATTTGAGTGGTTCAACAAGGCATTCGACTTGTTGAACGAGGCATTCTACTTGTTAAAAGGGCGTTCGACTTGATCAACAAGGCATACATAACATGCTACATGTTAAATAAGGCATTCGCCTTGTTTAACAAGGCATTAAACATGTTCAAAAAGGCATTCTACTTGGTCATCAAGGCAAGACTTTGTCAACAAGGGATTCCACTTGGTCAACAAGGCATTCGACTTATTCAAAAAGGCATTACATGGTCAACAAGGCATTTGACTTGGTCAACGAGTCATTCGACTTGTTCAACAAGGCATTCGACTTGTTCAACAAGGCATTCAACTTGTTCAACAATGCATGCAACTTGTTCAACAAGGCATTACTTGGTTAACAAGGCATTCTAATTGTAAACAATGTATTTGACTTGGTCAACAAGGCATTCTACAGGTTGAACAATGCATTCGATGTTCAACAAGGCATTCTACTTTGTAAACAAGGCATTCGACTTGGTCAACATGACATTCGACTTGTTCAACAAGGCATTACTTGGTCAACAAGGCATGCAACCTGTTCAATAAAGCATTACTTGGTCAACAAGGCATTCGACTTGTTCAACAATGCATTCGACTTGGTCAACAAGGCATTTGAAAGGTTTAACAACGCATTCGACTTGTATACAAGCCGTCTTACTTGTTCAACAAGACATTCGACTTATTCAACAAGGCATGACTTGGTCAACAAGGCATTCAACATCCTCAACAAGGCATTTGACTTTGTCTACAAGGAATTCGACTTGGTCAACAAGGCATTTTTCTTGTTAAAATTGCATTTGACTTGGTCAACAAGGCTTACAAGGCATTCTACTTCGTAAACAAGGTATTACACTTGGTCAACAACGCATTCGACTTTGTCTACAAGGAATTCGACTTGGTTAACAGGGCGATCTACTTGTTCAAAAGGGAATTTGATTTGGTAAACAAGGCATTCGACTCTTTCAACAAGGCATTCTACTAGGTCAATAATGCATTCTACTTGTTCAAAAGGGCATCTGACTTGGTGAACAAGGCATACAAGACATTCTACTTGGTAAGCAAGGCATTCTTACATGTTCAACAAGGAATTCTACTCGGTCAACAAGATATTCGACTTGTTTAACAAGGCATTCTACTTGGTCAACAAGGCATGACTTGGTCAACAAGACATTCGACTTTGTTAACAAGGCATGACTTGGTCAAGAAGGCATTCGACTTGATAAACAAGGCATTCGACTTGGTCAACAAGACATGACTTTGTCAACAAGGCATTCGACCTGTTAAACTAGGCATTTGACTTGGTTAACAAGGCATTTGAGTTATTCAACAAGGCATTCGGCTTGTTAAAAGAGGCATTTGACTTGGTCAACAAGGCATTTGAGTTGTTCAACAAGGCATTCGACTTGTTGAACGAGGCATTCTACTTGTTAAAAGGGTGTTCGACTTGATCAACAAGGCATACATAACATGCTACATGTTAAATAAGGCATTCGCCTTGTTTAACAAGGCATTAAACATGTTCAAAAAGGCATTCTACTTGGTCATCAAGGCAAGACTTTGTCAACAAGGGATTCCACTTGGTCAACAAGGCATTCGACTTGTTCAAAAAGGCATTACGTGGTCAACAAGGCATTTGACTTGGTCAACGACTCATTCGACTTGTTCAACAAGGCATTCGACTTGTTCAACAAGGCATTCAACTTGTTCAAGAAGGCATTACTTGGTGAACAAGGCATGCAACTTGTTCAACAAGGCATTACTTGGTCAACAAGGCATTGTAATTGTAAACAATGCATTTGACTTGGTCAACAAGGCATTCTACAGGTTGAACAATGCATTCGATGTTCAACAAGGCATTCTACTTTGTAAACAAGGCATTCGACTTGGTCAACATGACATTCGACTTGTTCAACAAGGCATTACTTGGTCAACAAGGCATGCAACCTGTTCAATAAAGCATTACTTGGTCAACAAGGCATTCGACTTGTTCAACAATGCATTCGACTTGGTCAACAAGGCATTTGAAAGGTTTAACAACGCATTCGACTTGTATACAAGCCGTCTTACTTGTTCAACAAGACATTCGACTTATTCAACAAGGCATGACTTGGTCAACAAGGCATTCAACATCCTCAACAAGGCATTTGACTTTGTCTACAAGGAATTCGACTTGGTCAACAAGGCATTTTTCTTGTTAAAATTGCATTTGACTTGGTCAACAAGGCTTACAAGGCATTCTACTTCGTAAACGAGGTATTCCACTTGGTCAACAACGCATTCGACTTTGTCTACAAGGAATTCGACTTGGTTAACAGGGCGATCTACTTGTTCAAAAGGAAATTTGATTTGGTAAACAAGGCATTCGACTCTTTCAACAAGGCATGCTACTAGGTCAATAATGCATTCTACTTGTTCAAAAGGGCATCTGACTTGGTGAACAAGGCATACAAGACATTCTACTTGGTAAGCAAGGCATTCTTACATGTTCAACAAGGAATTCTACTCGGTCAACAAGATATTCGACTTGTTTAACAAGGCATGACTTGGTCAAGAAGGCATTCGACTTGATAAACAAGGCATTCGACTTGGTCAACAAGACATGACTTTGTCAACAAGGCATTCGACCTGTTAAACTAGGCATTTGACTTGGTTAACAAGGCATTTGAGTTATTCAACAAGGCATTCGGCTTGTTAAAAGAGGCATTTGACTTGGTCAACAAGGCATTTGAGTGGTTCAACAAGGCATTCGACTTGTTGAACGAGGCATTCTACTTGTTAAAAGGGCGTTCGACTTGATCAACAAGGCATACATAACATGCTACATGTTAAATAAGGCATTCGCCTTGTTTAACAAGGCATTAAACATGTTCAAAAAGGCATTCTACTTGGTCATCAAGGCAAGACTTTGTCAACAAGGGATTCCACTTGGTCAACAAGGCATTCGACTTGTTCAAAAAGGCATTACATGGTCAACAAGGCATTTGACTTGGTCAACGAGTCATTCGACTTGTTCAACAAGGCATTCGACTTGTTCAACAAGGCATTCAACTTGTTCAACAATGCATGCAACTTGTTCAACAAGGCATTACTTGGTTAACAAGGCATTCTAATTGTAAACAATGCATTTGACTTGGTCAACAAGGCATTCTACAGGTTGAACAATGCATTCGATGTTCAACAAGGCATTCTACTTGTAAACAAGGCATTCGACTTGGTCAACATGACATTCGACTTGTTCAACAAGGCATTACTTGGTCAACAAGGCATGCAACCTGTTCAATAAAGCATTACTTGGTCAACAAGGCATTCGACTTGTTCAACAATGCATTCGACTTGGTCAACAAGGCATTTGAAAGGTTTAACAACGCATTCGACTTGTATACAAGCCGTCTTACTTGTTCAACAAGACATTCGACTTATTCAACAAGGCATGACTTGGTCAACAAGGCATTCAACATCCTCAACAAGGCATTTGACTTTGTCTACAAGGAATTCGACTTGGTCAACAAGGCATTTTTCTTGTTAAAATTGCATTTGACTTGGTCAACAAGGCTTACAAGGCATTCTACTTCGTAAACGAGGTATTCCACTTGGTCAACAACGCATTCGACTTTGTCTACAAGGAATTCGACTTGGTTAACAGGGCGATCTACTTGTTCAAAAGGGAATTTGATTTGGTAAACAAGGCATTCGACTCTTTCAACAAGGCATTCTACTAGGTCAATAATGCATTCTACTTGTTCAAAAGGGCATCTGACTTGGTGAACAAGGCATACAAGACATTCTACTTGGTAAGCAAGGCATTCTTACATGTTCAACAAGGAATTCTACTCGGTCAACAAGATATTCGACTTGTTTAACAAGGCATTCTACTTGGTCAACAAGGCATGACTTGGTCAACAAGACATTCGATTCGGTCAACGAGGCATTCGAGTTGTATAACAAGGCATTCGACTTGGTCAACAAGGCATTTGAGCTGTTCAACAAGGTATTCGACTTGTTCGACAATGCATTCTATTGGTCAACAAGGCATTCGACTTGTTCAACAAGGCATTCGACTTGTTCAACAAGGCATTCGACTTGGTCAACAAGGCATTCCACTTAGCCAACAGGCCATTCGACTTGTTCAACAAGGCATTCGACTTGGTCCACACGACATTCGACTTGTTCAACAAGGCATTCGACTTGGTCAACAAGGCATTTGAGTTGTTCAACAAGGCATTCCACATGGTCAACAAGGCATTCTAGTGGTCAATAACGCATTCGATTTATTCAACAAAGCATTCTACTTGTCAACAAGGCAATAGAATTGGTCAACAAGACATTCGACTTCTTCAACAAGGTATTTCAGCTTTTCAATAAGGCATTCTACTTGGTCAACACGGCATTCAACTTGTTCAACAAGGCATTCTACTTGGTGAACAAGGCATGACTTGGTCAACAAGGTATTCGACTTGTTTAACAAGGGATTACTTACTTGTCAACAAGGCATGCAACTTGTTCAATAAGGCATTACTTGGTCAACAAGGCATTCGACCTGTTAAACACGGCATTCGACCTGTTAAACAAGGCATTCGACTTGGTCAACAAGGTATTTGAGTTGTTCAGCAAGGCCATTCGACTTGTTCAACAAGGCATTCTACTTGGTCATCAAGGCAAGACTTGGTCAACAAGGGATTCCACTTGGTCAACAAGGCATTCGACCTGTTCAACAAGGCATTACTTAGTCGACAAGGCATTCGACTTGGTCAACGAGTCATTCAACAAGGCATTACTTTGTGAACAAGGCATGCAACTTGTTCAACAAGGCATTACTTGGTCAACGAGGCATTCTACTTGTAAACAATGCATTGGACTTGGTCAACAAGGCATTCGACAGGTTGAACAACGCATTTGACTTGGTCAACAAGGTATTTGACTTGTTCAACAAGGCTTTCTTCTTGGTCAACAAGGCATTCGACTTGTTTAACAAGGCATTCAACTTGGTGAACAAGGCATTACTTGTTCAACATGGCATTCCACTTGGTCTACAAGGCATTTGAGTTGTTCAACAAGGCATTCGACTTGTTCAAAAAGGCATTCGAATTGGTCAAGAAGACATTCTACTTTTTTAACAAGACATTCGATTTGTTCAACAAAGTATTTGACTTGTTCAACAAGGCATTCTACTCGGTCAACAAGGCATTCGACTTGTTCAACAAGGCATTATACTTGGTCAACAATGCATTCGACTTGGTCAACAAGGCATTGGACTCGATAAACAAAGCATTCTACTTGGTGAACAAGACATTCTACATGTTCAACAAAGCGATTGATTCGGTCAACAAGGCATTCGACTTGTATAACAAGGTATTCGACTTGGTCAACAAGGCATGTGAGCTGTTGAATAAGGCATTCGACTTGTTCGACAATGCATTCTACTTGGTCAACAAGGCATTTGACTTGGTCAACAAGGAATTCAACTTGGTCAACAGGGCATTCGACTTGTTCAACAAGGTATTCGACTTGGTGCACACGACATTCGACTTGTTCAACAAGGCATTCGACTAGGTCAACAAGGTATTAGAGTTGTTCAAAAAGGCATTCGACATGGTCAACAAGGCATTCTACTGGTCAACAACGAATTCGATTTGTTCAACAAGGCATTTTACTTGTCAACAAGGCATTGGACTTGGACAACAAGCCATTCGAGTGGTTGAACAAGGCATTCGACTTCTTCAACAAGGTGTTTCACCTTTTCAACAAGGCGTTCTACTTGGTTAACAAGGCATTCGACTAGGTCAATAATGCATTCTACTTGTTCAAAAGGGCATCTGACTTGGTGAACAAGGCATACAAGACATTCTACTTGGTAAGCAAGGCATTCTTACATGTTCAACAAGGAATTCTACTCGGTCAACAAGATATTCGACTTGTTTAACAAGGCATTCTACTTGGTCAACAAGGCATGACTTGGTCAAGAAGGCATTCGACTTGATAAACAAGGCATTCGACTTGGTCAACAAGACATGACTTTATCAACAAGGCATTCGACCTGTTAAACTAGGCATTTGACTTGGTTAACAAGGCATTTGAGTTATTCAACAAGGCATTCGGCTTGTTAAAAGAGGCATTTGACTTGGTCAACAAGGCATTTGAGTGGTTCAACAAGGCATTCGACTTGTTGAACGAGGCATTCTACTTGTTAAAAGGGCGTTCGACTTGATCAACAAGGCATACATAACATGCTACATGTTAAATAAGGCATTCGCCTTGTTTAACAAGGCATTAAACATGTTCAAAAGGCATTCTACATGGTCATCAAGGCAAGACTTTGTCAACAAGGGATTCCACTTGGTCAACAAGGCATTCGACTTGTTCAAAAAGGCATTACGTGGTCAACAAGGCATTTGACTTGGTCAACGAGTCATTCGACTTGTTCAACAAGGCATTCGACTTGTTCAACAACGCATTCAACTTGTTCAAGAAGGCATTACTTGGTGAACAAGGCATGCAACTTGTTCAACAAGGCATTACTTGGTCAACAAGGCATTGTAATTGTAAACAATGCATTTGACTTGGTCAACAAGGCATTCTACAGGTTGCACAATGCATTCGATGTTCAACAAGGCATTCTACTTTGTAAACAAGGCATTCGACTTGGTCAACATGACATTCGACTTGTTCAACAAGGCATTACTTGGTCAACAAGGCATGCAACCTGTTCAATAAAGCATTACTTGGTCAACAAGGCATTCGACTTGTTCAACAATGCATTCGACTTGGTCAACAAGGCATTTGAAAGGTTTAACAACGCATTCGACTTGTATACAAGCCGTCTTACTTGTTCAACAAGACATTCGACTTATTCAACAAGGCATGACTTGGTCAACAAGGCATTCAACATCCTCAACAAGGCATTTGACTTTGTCTACAAGGAATTCGACTTGGTCAACAAGGCATTTTTCTTGTTAAAATTGCATTTGACTTGGTCAACAAGGCTTACAAGGCATTCTACTTCATAAACGAGGTATTCCACTTGGTCAACAACGCATTCGACTTTGTCTACAAGGAATTCGACTTGGTTAACAGGGCGATCTACTTGTTCAAAAGGGAATTTGATTTGGTAAACAAGGCATTCGACTCTTTCAACAAGGCATGCTACTAGGTCAATAATGCATTCTACTTGTTTAAAAGGGCATCTGACTTGGTGAACAAGGCATACAAGACATTCTACTTGGTAAGCAAGGCATTCTTACATGTTCAACAAGGAATTCTACTCGGTCAACAAGATATTCGACTTGTTTAACAAGGCATTCTACTTGGTCAACAAGGCATGACTTGGTCAACAAGACATTCGACTTGGTTAACAAGGCATGACTTGGTCAAGAAGGCATTCGACTTGATAAACAAGGCATTCGACTTGGTCAACAAGACATGACTTTGTCAACAAGGCATTCGACCTGTTAAACTAGGCATTTGACTTGGTTAACAAGGCATTTGAGTTATTCAACAAGGCATTCGGCTTGTTAAAAGAGGCATTTGACTTGGTCAACAAGGCATTTGAGTGGTTCAACAAGGCATTCGACTTGTTGAACGAGGCATTCTACTTGTTAAAAGGGCGTTCGACTTGATCAACAAGGCATACATAACATGCTACATGTTAAATAAGGCATTCGCCTTGTTTAACAAGGCATTAAACATGTTCAAAAAGGCATTCTACTTGGTCATCAAGGCAAGACTTTGTCAACAAGGGATTCCACTTGGTCAACAAGGCATTCGACTTGTTCAAAAAGGCATTACGTGGTCAACAAGGCATTTGACTTGGTCAACGAGTCATTCGACTTGTTCAACAAGGCATTCGACTTGTTCAACAAGGCATTCAACTTGTTCAACAATGCATGCAACTTGTTCAACAAGGCATTACTTGGTTAACAAGGCATTCTAATTGTAAACAATGCATTTGACTTGGTCAACAAGGCATTCTACAGGTTGAACAATGCATTCGATGTTCAACAAGGCATTCTACTTTGTAAACAAGGCATTCGACTTGGTCAACATGACATTCGACTTGTTCAACAAGGCATTACTTGGTCAACAAGGCATGCAACCTGTTCAATAAAGCATTACTTGGTCAACAAGGCATTCGACTTGTTCAACAATGCATTCGACTTGGTCAACAAGGCATTTGAAAGGTTTAACAACGCATTCGACTTGTATACAAGCCGTCTTACTTGTTCAACAAGACATTCGACTTATTCAACAAGGCATGACTTGGTCAACAAGGCATTCAACATCCTCAACAAGGCATTTGACTTTGTCTACAAGGAATTCGACTTGGTCAACAAGGCATTTTTCTTGTTAAAATTGCATTTGACTTGGTCAACAAGGCTTACAAGGCATTCTACTTCGTAAACAAGGTATTCCACTTGGTCAACAACGCATTCGACTTTGTCTACAAGGAATTCGACTTGGTTAACAGGGCGATCTACTTGTTCAAAGGGAATTTGATTTGGTAAACAAGGCATTCGACTCTTTCAACAAGGCATTCTACTAGGTCAATAATGCATTCTACTTGTTCAAAAGGGCATCTGACTTGGTGAACAAGGCATACAAGACATTCTACTTGGTAAGCAAGGCATTCTTACATGTTCAACAAGGAATTCTACTCGGTCAACAAGATATTCGACTTGTTTAACAAGGCATGACTTGGTCAAGAAGGCATTCGACTTGATAAACAAGGCATTCGACTTGGTCAACAAGACATGACTTTGTCAACAAGGCATTCGACCTGTTAAACTAGGCATTTGACTTGGTTAACAAGGCATTTGAGTTATTCAACAAGGCATTCGGCTTGTTAAAAGAGGCATTTGACTTGGTCAACAAGGCATTTGAGTGGTTCAACAAGGCATTCGACTTGTTGAACGAGGCATTCTACTTGTTAAAAGGGCGTTCGACTTGATCAACAAGGCATACATAACATGCTACATGTTAAATAAGGCATTCGCCTTGTTTAACAAGGCATTAAACATGTTCAAAAAGGCATTCTACTTGGTCATCAAGGCAAGACTTTGTCAACAAGGGATTCCACTTGGTCAACAAGGCATTCGACTTGTTCAAAAAGGCATTACGTGGTCAACAAGGCATTTGACTTGGTCAACGAGTCATTCGACTTGTTCAACAAGGCATTCAACTTGTTCAACAATGCATGCAACTTGTTCAACAAGGCATTACTTGGTTAACAAGGCATTCTAATTGTAAACAATGCATTTGACTTGGTCAACAAGGCATTCTACAGGTTGAACAATGCATTCGATGTTCAACAAGGCATTCTACTTTGTAAACAAGGCATTCGACTTGGTCAACATGACATTCGACTTGTTCAACAAGGCATTACTTGGTCAACAAGGCATGCAACCTGTTCAATAAAGCATTACTTGGTCAACAAGGCATTCGACTTGTTCAACAATGCATTCGACTTGGTCAACAAGGCATTTGAAAGGTTTAACAACGCATTCGACTTGTATACAAGCCGTCTTACTTGTTCAACAAGACATTCGACTTATTCAACAAGGCATGACTTGGTCAACAAGGCATTCAACATCCTCAACAAGGCATTTGACTTTGTCTACAAGGAATTCGACTTGGTCAACAAGGCATTTTTCTTGTTAAAATTGCATTTGACTTGGTCAACAAGGCTTACAAGGCATTCTACTTCGTAAACAAGGTATTCCACTTGGTCAACAACGCATTCGACTTTGTCTACAAGGAATTCGACTTGGTTAACAGGGCGATCTACTTGTTCAAAAGGGAATTTGATTTGGTAAACAAGGCATTCGACTCTTTCAACAAGGCATTCTACTAGGTCAATAATGCATTCTACTTGTTCAAAAGGGCATCTGACTTGGTGAACAAGGCATACAAGACATTCTACTTGGTAAGCAAGGCATTCTTACATGTTCAACAAGGAATTCTACTCGGTCAACAAGATATTCGACTTGTTTAACAAGGCATGACTTGGTCAAGAAGGCATTCAACTTGATAAACAAGGCATTCGACTTGGTCAACAAGACATGACTTTGTCAACAAGGCATTCGACCTGTTAAACTAGGCATTTGACTTGGTTAACAAGGCATTTGAGTTATTCAACAAGGCATTCGGCTTGTTAAAAGAGGCATTTGACTTGGTCAACAAGGCATTTGAGTGGTTCAACAAGGCATTCGACTTGTTGAACGAGGCATTCTACTTGTTAAAAGGGCGTTCGACTTGATCAACAAGGCATACATAACATGCTACATGTTAAATAAGGCATTCGCCTTGTTTAACAAGGCATTAAACATGTTCAAAAAGGCATTCTACTTGGTCATCAAGGCAAGACTTTGTCAACAAGGGATTCCACTTGGTCAACAAGGCATTCGACTTGTTCAAAAAGGCATTACATGGTCAACAAGGCATTTGACTTGGTCAACGAGTCATTCGACTTGTTCAACAAGGCATTCGACTTGTTCAACAAGGCATTCAACTTGTTCAACAATGCATGCAACTTGTTCAACAAGGCATTACTTGGTTAACAAGGCATTCTAATTGTAAACAATGCATTTGACTTGGTCAACAAGGCATTCTACAGGTTGAACAATGCATTCGATGTTCAACAAGGCATTCTACTTTGTAAACAAGGCATTCGACTTGGTCAACATGACATTCGACTTGTTCAACAAGGCATTACTTGGTCAACAAGGCATGCAACCTGTTCAATAAAGCATTACTTGGTCAACAAGGCATTCGACTTGTTCAACAATGCATTCGACTTGGTCAACAAGGCATTTGAAAGGTTTAACAACGCATTCGACTTGTATACAAGCCGTCTTACTTGTTCAACAAGACATTCGACTTATTCAACAAGGCATGACTTGGTCAACAAGGCATTCAACATCCTCAACAAGGCATTTGACTTTGTCTACAAGGAATTCGACTTGGTCAACAAGGCATTTTCTTGTTAAAATTGCATTTGACTTGGTCAACAAGGCTTACAAGGCATTCTACTTCGTAAACGAGGTATTCCACTTGGTCAACAACGCATTCGACTTTGTCTACAAGGAATTCGACTTGGTTAACAGGGCGATCTACTTGTTCAAAAGGGAATTTGATTTGGTAAACAAGGCATTCGACTCTTTCAACAAGGCATTCTACTAGGTCAATAATGCATTCTACTTGTTCAAAAGGGCATCTGACTTGGTGAACAAGGCATACAAGACATTCTACTTGGTAAGCAAGGCATTCTTACATGTTCAACAAGGAATTCTACTCGGTCAACAAGATATTCGACTTGTTTAACAAGGCATTCTACTTGGTCAACAAGGCATGACTTGGTCAACAAGACATTCGATTCGGTCAACGAGGCATTCGAGTTGTATAACAAGGCATTCGACTTGGTCAACAAGGCATTTGAGCTGTTCAACAAGGTATTCGACTTGTTCGACAATGCATTCTATTGGTCAACAAGGCATTCGACTTGTTCAACAAGGCATTCGACTTGTTCAACAAGGCATTCGACTTGGTCAACAAGGCATTCCACTTAGCCAACAGGCCATTCGACTTGTTCAACAAGGCATTCGACTTGGTCCACACGACATTCGACTTGTTCAACAAGGCATTCGACTTGGTCAACAAGGCATTTGAGTTGTTCAACAAGGCATTCCACATGGTCAACAAGGCATTCTAGTGGTCAATAACGCATTCGATTTATTCAACAAAGCATTCTACTTGTCAACAAGGCAATAGAATTGGTCAACAAGACATTCGACTTCTTCAACAAGGTATTTCAGCTTTTCAATAAGGCATTCTACTTGGTCAACACGGCATTCAACTTGTTCAACAAGGCATTCTACTTGGTGAACAAGGCATGACTTGGTCAACAAGGTATTCGACTTGTTTAACAAGGGATTACTTACTTGTCAACAAGGCATGCAACTTGTTCAATAAGGCATTACTTGGTCAACAAGGCATTCGACCTGTTAAACACGGCATTCGACCTGTTAAACAAGGCATTCGACTTGGTCAACAAGGTATTTGAGTTGTTCAGCAAGGCCATTCGACTTGTTCAACAAGGCATTCTACTTGGTCATCAAGGCAAGACTTGGTCAACAAGGGATTCCACTTGGTCAACAAGGCATTCGACCTGTTCAACAAGGCATTACTTAGTCGACAAGGCATTCGACTTGGTCAACGAGTCATTCAACAAGGCATTACTTTGTGAACAAGGCATGCAACTTGTTCAACAAGGCATTACTTGGTCAACGAGGCATTCTACTTGTAAACAATGCATTGGACTTGGTCAACAAGGCATTCGACAGGTTGAACAACGCATTTGACTTGGTCAACAAGGTATTTGACTTGTTCAACAAGGCTTTCTTCTTGGTCAACAAGGCATTCGACTTGTTTAACAAGGCATTCAACTTGGTGAACAAGGCATTACTTGTTCAACATGGCATTCCACTTGGTCTACAAGGCATTTGAGTTGTTCAACAAGGCATTCGACTTGTTCAAAAAGGCATTCGAATTGGTCAAGAAGACATTCTACTTTTTTAACAAGACATTCGATTTGTTCAACAAAGTATTTGACTTGTTCAACAAGGCATTCTACTCGGTCAACAAGGCATTCGACTTGTTCAACAAGGCATTATACTTGGTCAACAATGCATTCGACTTGGTCAACAAGGCATTGGACTCGATAAACAAAGCATTCTACTTGGTGAACAAGACATTCTACATGTTCAACAAAGCGATTGATTCGGTCAACAAGGCATTCGACTTGTATAACAAGGTATTCGACTTGGTCAACAAGGCATGTGAGCTGTTGAATAAGGCATTCGACTTGTTCGACAATGCATTCTACTTGGTCAACAAGGCATTTGACTTGGTCAACAAGGAATTCAACTTGGTCAACAGGGCATTCGACTTGTTCAACAAGGTATTCGACTTGGTGCACACGACATTCGACTTGTTCAACAAGGCATTCGACTAGGTCAACAAGGTATTAGAGTTGTTCAAAAAGGCATTCGACATGGTCAACAAGGCATTCTACTGGTCAACAACGAATTCGATTTGTTCAACAAGGCATTTTACTTGTCAACAAGGCATTGGACTTGGACAACAAGCCATTCGAGTGGTTGAACAAGGCATTCGACTTCTTCAACAAGGTGTTTCACCTTTTCAACAAGGCGTTCTACTTGGTTAACAAGGCATTCGACTAGGTCAATAATGCATTCTACTTGTTCAAAAGGGCATCTGACTTGGTGAACAAGGCATACAAGACATTCTACTGGTAAGCAAGGCATTCTTACATGTTCAACAAGGAATTCTACTCGGTCAACAAGATATTCGACTTGTTTAACAAGGCATTCTACTTGGTCAACAAGGCATGACTTGGTCAAGAAGGCATTCGACTTGATAAACAAGGCATTCGACTTGGTCAACAAGACATGACTTTATCAACAAGGCATTCGACCTGTTAAACTAGGCATTTGACTTGGTTAACAAGGCATTTGAGTTATTCAACAAGGCATTCGGCTTGTTAAAAGAGGCATTTGACTTGGTCAACAAGGCATTTGAGTGGTTCAACAAGGCATTCGACTTGTTGAACGAGGCATTCTACTTGTTAAAAGGGCGTTCGACTTGATCAACAAGGCATACATAACATGCTACATGTTAAATAAGGCATTCGCCTTGTTTAACAAGGCATTAAACATGTTCAAAAAGGCATTCTACTTGGTCATCAAGGCAAGACTTTGTCAACAAGGGATTCCACTTGGTCAACAAGGCATTCGACTTGTTCAAAAAGGCATTACGTGGTCAACAAGGCATTTGACTTGGTCAACGAGTCATTCGACTTGTTCAACAAGGCATTCGACTTGTTCAACAACGCATTCAACTTGTTCAAGAAGGCATTACTTGGTGAACAAGGCATGCAACTTGTTCAACAAGGCATTACTTGGTCAACAAGGCATTGTAATTGTAAACAATGCATTTGACTTGGTCAACAAGGCATTCTACAGGTTGCACAATGCATTCGATGTTCAACAAGGCATTCTACTTTGTAAACAAGGCATTCGACTTGGTCAACATGACATTCGACTTGTTCAACAAGGCATTACTTGGTCAACAAGGCATGCAACCTGTTCAATAAAGCATTACTTGGTCAACAAGGCATTCGACTTGTTCAACAATGCATTCGACTTGGTCAACAAGGCATTTGAAAGGTTTAACAACGCATTCGACTTGTATACAAGCCGTCTTACTTGTTCAACAAGACATTCGACTTATTCAACAAGGCATGACTTGGTCAACAAGGCATTCAACATCCTCAACAAGGCATTTGACTTTGTCTACAAGGAATTCGACTTGGTCAACAAGGCATTTTTCTTGTTAAAATTGCATTTGACTTGGTCAACAAGGCTTACAAGGCATTCTACTTCATAAACGAGGTATTCCACTTGGTCAACAACGCATTCGACTTTGTCTACAAGGAATTCGACTTGGTTAACAGGGCGATCTACTTGTTCAAAAGGGAATTTGATTTGGTAAACAAGGCATTCGACTCTTTCAACAAGGCATGCTACTAGGTCAATAATGCATTCTACTTGTTTAAAAGGGCATCTGACTTGGTGAACAAGGCATACAAGACATTCTACTTGGTAAGCAAGGCATTCTTACATGTTCAACAAGGAATTCTACTCGGTCAACAAGATATTCGACTTGTTTAACAAGGCATTCTACTTGGTCAACAAGGCATGACTTGGTCAACAAGACATTCGATTCGGTCAACAAGGCATTCTACAGGTTGAACAATGCATTCGATGTTCAACAAGGCATTCTACTTTGTAAACAAGGCATTCGACTTGGTCAACATGACATTCGACTTGTTCAACAAGGCATTACTTGGTCAACAAGGCATGCAACCTGTTCAATAAAGCATTACTTGGTCAACAAGGCATTCGACTTGTTCAACAATGCATTCGACTTGGTCAACAAGGCATTTGAAAGGTTTAACAACGCATTCGACTTGTATACAAGCCGTCTTACTTGTTCAACAAGACATTCGACTTATTCAACAAGGCATGACTTGGTCAACAAGGCATTCAACATCCTCAACAAGGCATTTGACTTTGTCTACAAGGAATTCGACTTGGTCAACAAGGCATTTTTCTTGTTAAAATTGCATTTGACTTGGTCAACAAGGCTTACAAGGCATTCTACTTCGTAAACGAGGTATTCCACTTGGTCAACAACGCATTCGACTTTGTCTACAAGGAATTCGACTTGGTTAACAGGGCGATCTATTGTTCAAAAGGGAATTTGATTTGGTAAACAAGGCATTCGACTCTTTCAACAAGGCATTCTACTAGGTCAATAATGCATTTACTTGTTCAAAAGGGCATCTGACTTGGTGAACAAGGCATACAAGACATTCTACTTGGTAAGCAAGGCATTCTTACATGTTCAACAAGGAATTCTACTCGGTCAACAGATATTCGACTTGTTAACAAGGCATTCTACTTGGTCAACAAGGCATGACTTGGTCAACAAGACATTCGATTCGGTCAACGAGGCATTCGAGTTGTATAACAAGGCATTCGACTTGGTCAACAAGGCATTTGAGCTGTTCAACAAGGTATTCGACTTGTTCGACAATGCATTCTATTGGTCAACAAGGCATTCGACTTGTCAACAAGGCATTCGACTTGTTCAACAAGGCATTCGACTTGGTCAACAAGGCATTCCACTTAGCCAACAGGCCATTCGACTTGTTCAACAAGGCATTCGACTTGGTCCACACGACATTCGACTTGTTCAACAAGGCATTCGACTTGGTCAACAAGGCATTTGAGTTGTTCAACAAGGCATTCCACATGGTCAACAAGGCATTCTAGTGGTCAATAACGCATTCGATTTATTCAACAAAGCATTCTACTTGTCAACAAGGCAATAGAATTGGTCAACAAGACATTCGACTTCTCAACAAGGTATTTCAGCTTTTCAATAAGGCATTCTACTTGGTCAACACGGCATTCAACTTGTTCAACAAGGCATTCTACTTGGTGAACAAGGCATGACTTGGTCAACAAGGTATTCGACTTGTTTAACAAGGGATTACTTACTTGTCAACAAGGCATGCAACTTGTTCAATAAGGCATTACTTGGTCAACAAGGCATTCGACCTGTTAAACACGGCATTCGACCTGTTAAACAAGGCATTCGACTTGGTCAACAAGGTATTTGAGTTGTTCAGCAGGCCATTCGACTTGTTCAACAAGGCATTCTACTTGGTCATCAAGGCAAGACTTGGTCAACAAGGGATTCCACTTGGTCAACAAGGCATTCGACCTGTTCAACAAGGCATTACTTAGTCGACAAGGCATTCGACTCAACGGTGGTCAACAAGGCATTACTTTGTGACAAGGCATTACTTGTGAACAAGGCATTACTTGCAACTTGTTCAACAAGGCATTACTTGGTCAACGAGGCATTCTACTTGTAAACAATGCATTGGACTTGGTCACAAGGCATTCGACAGGTTGAACAACGCATTTGACTTGGTCAACAAGGTATTTGACTTGTCAACAAGGCTTTCTTCTTGGTCAACAAGGCATTCGACTTGTTTAACAAGGCATTCAACTTGGTGAACAAGGCTTACTTGTTCAACATGGCATTCCACTTGGTCTACAAGGCATTTGAGTTGTTCAACAAGGCATTCGACTTGTTCAAAAAGGCATTCGAATTGGTCAAGAAGACATTCTACTTTTTTAACAAGACATTCGATTGTTCAACAAAGTATTTGACTTGTTCAACAAGGCATTCTACTCGGTCAACAAGGCATTCGACTTGTTCAACAAGGCATTATACTGGTCAACAATGCATTCGACTTGGTCAACAAGGCATTGGACTCGATAAACAAAGCATTCTACTTGGTGAACAAGACATTCTACATGTTCAACAAAGCGATTGATTCGGTCAACAAGGCATTCGACTTGTATAACAAGGTATTCGACTTGGTCAACAAGGCATGTGAGCTGTTGAATAAGGCATTCGACTTGTTCGACAATGCATTCTACTTGTCAACAAGGCATTTGACTTGGTCAACAAGGAATTCAACTTGGTCAACAGGGCATTCGACTTGTTCAACAAGGTATTCGACTTGGTGCACACGACATTCGACTTGTTCAACAAGGCATTCGACTAGGTCAACAAGGTATTAGAGTGTTCAAAAGGCATTCGACATGGTCAACAAGGCATTCTACTGGTCAAAAACGAATTCGATTTGTTCAACAAGGCTTTTACTTGTCAACAAGGCATTGGACTTGGACAACAAGCCATTCGAGTGGTTGAACAAGGCATTCGACTTCTTCAACAAGGTGTTTCACCTTTTCAACAAGGCGTTCTACTTGGTTAACAGGCATTCGACTAGGTCAATAATGCATTCTACTTGTTCAAAAGGGCATCTGACTTGGTGAACAAGGCATACAAGACATTCTACTTGGTAAGCAAGGCATCTTACATGTTCAACAAGGAATTCTACTCGGTCAACAAGATATTCGACTTGTTTAACAAGGCATTCTACTTGGTCAACAAGGCATGACTTGGTCAAGAAGGCATTCGACTTGATTAAACAAGGCATTCGACTTGGTCAACAAGACATGACTTTATCAACAAGGCATTCGACCTGTTAAACTAGGCATTTGACTTGGTTAACAAGGCATTTGAGTTATTCAACAAGGCATTCGGCTTGTTAAAAGAGGCATTTGACTTGGTCAACAAGGCATTTGAGTGGTTCAACAAGGCATTTCGACTTGTTGAACGAGGCATTCTACTTGTTAAAAGGGCGTTCGACTTGATCAACAAGGCATACATAACATGCTACATGTTAAATAAGGCATTCGCCTTGTTTAACAAGGCATTAAACATGTTCAAAAAGGCATCTAACTTGGTCATCAAGGCAAGACTTTGTCAACAAGGATTCCACTTGGTCAACAAGGCATTCGACTTGTTCAAAAAGGCATTACGTGGTCAACAAGGCATTTGACTTGGTCAACGAGTCATTCGACTTGTTCAACAAGGCATTCGACTTGTTCAACAACGCATTCAACTTGTTCAAGAAGGCATTACTTGGTGAACAAGGCATGCAACTTGTTCAACAAGGCATTACTTGGTCAACAAGGCATTGTAATTGTAAACAATGCATTTGACTTGGTCAACAAGGCATTCTACAGGTTGCACAATAATTCGATGTTCAACAAGGCATTCTACTTTGTAAACAAGGCATTCGACTTGGTCAACATGACATTCGACTTGTTCAACAAGGCATTACTTGGTCAACAAGGCATGCAACCTGTTCAATAAAGCATTACTTGGTCAACAAGGCATTCGACTTGTTCAACAATGCATTCGACTTGGTCAACAAGGCATTTGAAAGGTTTAACAACGCATTCGACTTGTATACAAGCCGTCTACTTGTTCAACAAGACATTCGAACTATTCAACAAGGCATGACTTGGTCAACAAGGCATTCAACATCCTCAACAAGGCATTTGACTTGTTACAGGAATTCGACTTGGTCAACAAGGCATTTTTCTTGTTAAAATTGCATTTGACTTGGTCAACAAGGCTTACAAGGCATTCTACTTCGTAAGAGGTATTCCACTTGGTCAACAACGCATTCGACTTTGTCTACAAGGAATTCGACTTGGTTAACAGGGCGATCTACTTGTTCAAAAGGGAATTGATTGGTAAACAAGGCATTCGACTCTTTCAACAAGGCATGCTACTAGGTCAATAATGCATTCTACTTGTTTAAAAGGGCATCTGACTTGGTGAACAAGGCATACAAGACATTCTACTTGGTAAGCAAGGCATTACATGTTCAACAAGGAATTCTACTCGGTCAACAAGATATTCGACTTGTTTAACAAGGCATTCTACTTGGTCAACAAGGCATGACTTGGTCAACAAGACATTCGATTCGGTCACAAGGCATTCTACAGGTTGAACAATGCATTCGATGTTCAACAAGGCATTCTACTTTGTAAACAAGGCATTCGACTTGGTCAACATGACATTCGACTTGTTCAACAAGGCATTACTTGGTCAACAAG